>VYZW01019034.1:10204-24100 GCA_013401315.1 Balaeniceps rex | reverse complement strand
ATACTTCTACATGCTTTCAGGAGTATGTATCGTGCTCTGCCTCTATGACCATTCTTGTCACTTGTGCTAATTAGAAGGCTTTAAAAAAAGGACAAAGGGGTTTCTTCTACCATCCAGGCTAATTCCTAGTTCATTTTAAATTATGTTCTCCCATCTAATTTTTTTCTCCTTGAAAGAAAGTACTAAAAATAAAGAAATAAAATCAATCTCCCTAAAATAGAGGGGCTGCAAATTGTTACTGAAGCATGCAGTAATCAGAGTGTCCCAGCATGGGTGTTGTGACTCAAGTCCCTGAAGTTTGTCTTAAATGTGGCTCTGCTAGGTTAGGGTTTTCTGCTGTGCCTGTCTTTTGCACAGAGCGCCCCATGATCCTACTGCTGTTATACTGAGATTTCTTTGTTGTAGGTTCCTGGTATATGGTCAGTTCACCCTGCTAATCCTTTTTCCTCTAGAGGCTTGAGAATCTGTGACTCAAACTGACTTTGCTTTCAAAAACAAAGTGTTTATTTTTTAAGAGCCTGTGATATACTGAAAAAAGGTTTTAAAAAAAAAAAAAGACTCAAGTGCATATTTTCCTTAACCGCCTATGATTTTTTTCTTTGCAGAGATCAGTAGTTTCCATGTAGCAGTCTTGTCACCTACACTTCCGTTTCGAAAGACACAGGCTGGTCGCTCCAGACTGAAAGTCTGTTGATTTGCCTCAAACCAGAGATTGGAAAGTATTTAAGCACCATCTCTTTAGTGGGATCCACAGAAAACTAATTGTTTAAATCTGGTTATTATTTTTAAGACCGTTTACAAAAGAGCCCCTTTCACTGAAATCTCTGCCAAACAAATTGCTTTCTTGTTGATTTTGTCCTCTAAATGCGTAAACTGAGGTGAACCACATGGCAGTTGGGTAAGTTGAATGATAATGGTAATATTTTTTTATTTTTTTGGTAATGCTTGGGGAGGGCTGAGGGTGGGACAAACAGAGGACAACTACTTAGTCTTCTCTATCAACCTGGCAAAATTTAGACCTAGTCAGGCAATTATACCCCACAGTTGTCATCATATTTCACATTTGGTGCTTTTTTTCAAATTTTTGTTTTGTTTAGTTATTTATTTAGGGATTGTTAGTTAATTACTTTCCTGTCTTCCATCATCTTGGCTGTTTTCTGCTTGCTTCCAAGCTTGAGGTATGAATAAATAATCTGATTTAAAAGGCATGCACATCTAAAGTTTTGTGAGCAGCCAGGACAATTTGTACCAGTGAGAACTAAAGCTTGAGCTATAATGCCAATACAGCTGGAGTGCAGAACGATAGACATGCAGTGTTTATCCTACAATCTCAAGTTGAATAATTAACATATGCTGCCGCTGAATATTCAGCGGTCAGCCTGCAGTCAGACAGACCACCCTTTTATCCCCGGTGCTGTCTGAGCCCAGTCAGATAATAGATTTTGTGAATTTTCCTAAGATGTCAAAGGAATTGTAAATTCTCCTGGTTTTCATCCCCAAACCTCACAAAGTGCTTCTGCACTAAATAGTTTGGTAGTATAATGCTGCAGAGTATTTTATTGTTTCCTTGATAACCAAAATATTGTATTTGAAGTAATAAAGCATATACTGCTAGCCGTGTGGCGTAGAGTAGCAATAATCTCTTCATATATAATTTCAGCATAAGGTTTCAAGTGATGAGTTTTGGTAAATAAAGTATTATTTCTTACTTCATACTTATCCAGAACAAATCCAGTCTCTGTGGGACTGGGAATTTGAAGAAAAGGCGTAGATAATTTTAGGCTATGAATTCTTCAGTGTGACAGGGCCTGGCGGTAGCTGCTTGCACAGACCCTTTAGACAAAACGCTGCAGACTGGCTTAGAAATGGTGCAGTTATGCTCCTTCTAATAAATGGCAGCAGCTGTTTTCCTGCTGCTCTTTAGCCCAGCAGCTGTGGCATCAGTTCTGCTCTGAGTGGCACAACAGCACAGGAACTGCGTATCTGGGTGGGTGACATGCCATGGTGGTTCTCCTATGCCGGTTTAAAGAAACTGTTACAGTACATCATACATGTAGTAAGGTCTCATGGGAGGGCAGCGAGTGCCCTTTCCCTTCAGCAGGGCACGGGATGCTAGGCTTTATGCTGGGTACCAAGTGGAGCTGGAGGTGATGTTTCTTCTCGGAGCCCACCTCCCTGGCAAGCTGCAGCTACGGTGTAAAGTGGCTTGTTCTGCACTGCTGAGGTTGTGATGTTATGAAGTTTGGATGACTGGTCTCCTGCTTATTCTCAGCTGTGTTTTGGGTTTAAGAGTTTTTCATGGTTGTCAAACCTGAGGTCTGTCTTCTGGCTATTGAGAATAACCCTTAAGTGTCTTGTGGTTTTGATTGCTTTCTAACTGGCATTTCTCCTGTTGGTAGTGCTCTTGCATGATCCTATTGTGAGATAACTGTCATAGAAGGTGTGGCATATCTTCTTTTTTCTTTTAAGCTTATTTTAAGTGATTTTTTTTTTTTTCTCTGTAGAACAATTCTGTGTATGTAGGTGTACATGCTGTGCGTAACTCCCTGTGTTGTACAGATACAGTATGTTCACTGGTGAAAGCTGAAGCATTTCCTTCAGATTGTTGCATAATTTATCATCCCTTATTTGTTTTGTAGTAATTTCAGACAACATCCTTGAAATTTGGGGTTCTTCTGTGAGTATTGTACATATAGCATAGATTGTCACTGTCCAAACAGCTCCTTATTTGAGCTATTAGGCTGGTAGAATGGATTTTTTTCATTTTGTCTTGTTTTAGAGAAGGGAACCTATGCTTAGATTTTTAATTTGACAACATTTGTGGTCAGTCCTGGGTCAGCTTTAGTCTTCTGCTCCCCTTTCGTCTGCTTCTCATTTGCTCCAACAAATGCAGTTAAAGATCTGAGTATGCTGAATATGAATATGTCTGGGCTAGCAAGGCAGAGTTGTGCATCCTTTGACTGACGATAAGCAGGGACAGTACTTGAATATAAACTGTTCTTGGTGGGTCCAGGGAAGAGAAGCAAAGCAAAAATCAATACTTCCTGTTTTATAAACAAATTCTCTGAAGCTTAGTAATGCCTCAACCCCAGAAATGGTGATAGAAACTTCACAAATCCAAACATTTTATAAAACAACTCTCTCTCTGGAAATGCTGGCTCGCTCTTTTTTCCTCAGCGTCCATCAGTGTAACTCAAACACTACTGAACCAAGTACTGAACTTCTGTACTCCTACTGTATTATATATAGTGTTCCTCATATCATCAAAATGGTGAGAATAGTCACTTCCAGTGCAGGAAATACATAGTAGTTTCTAAGGGAGGTTGTGAATACTTTTAGCAGTATTGCTCGACTTATGCAAGAAACTGCACTATCTTCTCTCTCATGAGAACACCTTATGTCAGATTTGCAGAGTGCATAGTAATGCAGCTGAAACAGTTAAGTTATGGAAAAATCAAAAAAGTTACATAAGCTAGTACTTTCACTCTAAAATTACGTTATGCTCATTTAGAAATAAAACCAGCTTGACTTTTCTCTAAAACCGAGATAATAAATTTAAGCTAATTCTTGTGTCAAAGCATAAAGCGTGTAAGTAATCTAAAAAAGATTCTTACTGTTGTATACTCTAAGTCTTCCTTTTGTTTGAAAACAGAATAAAATATGAAAGTTGCATTAGAAGACTAAACAAATGGCTTTGTTTCCTGCTTGTAAGTTATGTTGATATAGCTGTGTAGGACTGCAAGATGTTTCTTTCATGCCTTGTGCTTCTCATGAGGATATGGTGATTGCTCTTGACTATCCTAGATCGCTTTTGCTAAGTTGTTTTGGTTTTGATCATTTAGTGATCTTTGATTTGGGAACCAGTTGCCACTGATATCCAGATTGGAAACTCATTTTGGAGAAATGTACTGAAATACCACAACAGTGAGGCTTTCATGTGCTTGTGTGCCAGTAACTTTAAGGTCAAGGGTTTTTTCCTAATCAGAGTTAGTAAGCTTGACTGTGTGTCTTTTTTACATATATAGTAATATCCTTCAGTTGATTCATTGGCCTCTTGTAAAATTTATAATCTGAAACTGACCGAAGGATTACGGGATTTCTTTCCACATAGAGTTCAAATATTGCACAACTATCCAGACCAGAGATGAGTAAAGTTTCTCTTTTGGCATATATCATACTACATAGTTGAATATTTAAATAAATATTTCCTGGCAAGCTCTGTTAGCAGTTGTTGATGGCAGGAGCAATAACTTTATTCTTCTGCCCAGGCAAATAAATTGCAATAGTCAGAGAGGCTGGCAAGTGAAATGATGCTGGAGCATCAGGGCTTCTAACAACAACTTTAAAAGAGCAACAGTGAGAGCAGTGAAAGGGGAATGGGAGGCTCATCCTTTACTTTCACATTTCATGTATTTCAGTGTTTTCTGCTGGTTTTATTTATTTAAAGGAATCCTGTATTCAGTATACCAATGTTGAAATATTCAGTGGTGTATGTATATGGTTTTGGTCTGACCTAATTAGAAGCTTCAGTTTTAATATGGTTTAGCCAGATACAGCTCATGTGAGAGCTATCAGAAAAAAATTCCTTTTGACACACAACTTGTGTTGCTTTACATGTAAAATCTCCATTTGACAGCTTTGGAAAAGTGTGTAGTAAAAACTTCTTTTTAATTTGGGCATCTAGTTTAGCTACCCACTGCTATGATGTCTGGTGCTTTTTGTGGAAACTATATATGATGTAAGTACAGGCTGTCCTCTGCACCACAGTTGCTGCCAGCTGTTTTCTCTGTCAAAACTTGGATTCATTTCACGTCTATGTCTAGCTACAGCAAAGTTATTCTTGAACTCTTCCCTTGTCGGAGGTCTGTTGTGGCGATTCTATTCTGCTTGATGCTGAAGGTTCACCCCGGCTTGCCTATGGTGGACAAAAAAGTCTATACCTTGATAAAAGGAGTTTAATGCAAATCTTGCCAGAATTCCTACCCTCTGCATTTTGAATTTGGATTTCAGGTTTTTTGTGTAGACATGCACTAAATTGTCAAGTATCTTCCAAAATGCACTCATACTCTCAACTTTTAATAAATAAATAAGTAAATAAATAGCCCGAAGGTTGGGCACTTGGCCATTACTTGTTGAATTGTAATCTCAGCTGCTTATTTGTCCCATTCCTCATTGTGTTTTCCTCTGTCCTCTCTCACTTGAATCCTGTTGCACTTGGGAAAATAAAGCTGTACTACCTAAGGTCTTTCTCAGCCTACTGGAAGAATTTTGCTTAATTTTCATGACTCGTGAGCAGAGGAACTAGTGAAAATGTAACTTTATTTTCTGAACCTTTTATGATCTTACTGATGACAAAGTATTTGGTAGCCATTTCATATAACTCTCTGATTATATGTGTGCAGGTGTGCTGAGCGCGTGTTTGGACATGTTTTGTTGTGGAGAAATCACAGTATCGTGCAAGTTTGATCTCCTTGTGGGTTTTTGTCTGCATATGCAAATGTTCAGACAGGCAGTAATTCCATACAAGTGACAATGTTTTGAGATACCTGCTGTTTTGAAGAGAGAAAGCATTGTGAATGATGCCTTTTTTTTTTTTTTGCAAAGGTTTTCATATTTAATGTTGACATATCTGCAGACTTGATATACAGCTTCATAAAATATTTCAAACTGTCAGTTGAACAGCATGTGCTTTTAAAGATGATAAAAATACTTGCTCTAGTCATTCCTTAGGGAGGTGGCTACCAGCTCTCCTTGTGTTTTGGCTGCCCACTTCCCATTATGGAGCTGTCTTCTGACTTCTCATGAAAAGCACTAACACTTGCATTATTTGCAGATGGAACTAAGCAGGCAAAGAGCTCTGTCTGGAAAAAGGCCTTTATTGCATGAAATCCTGCTCAGGATTCATTTAGCTACGAACTGTGGGGAAAGGTGTGTTGTGGGTTTTTTTTTTTTTCTTCTTTCCCCCCCTCCCTTGCTTGCTGCTGTGGAGGAAACTTGCTGAAACTATTTATTGGATGTGAACTCTCTGAGATGATGTTCATGCTCAACGGCAGCGGATGAGGCATGTGAAAAACCTGCAAGCTGGTGTGTTTGCTGTGACCTTCCCATCCCAGGCTGAGCTGCGCTCCCCCTCCAACTTTCTCAGCCACATGAGTTTTGGTCGCATGTGTGCTTTCTAAGACAATAGACTTCAGATAATGAAGTCAGTCCTGTTTCTTGGAAGGGGGAGATCGCTGGGTCAGGTCCTCCTGCTGCATTGATGTAACAACTTTACCTGACTGCCATGAATGAATTTTGATGACTGAAGAAATTAGGTAGACATGTCCTGTTAGTTATTTGGATTTTGAAAAGTAAAGTGCTCTGAATTCAGAGAATATTTCATTTAAGATGACTAGTGAGGGGTTAATGCTTCCTTGTCCATATTCAGAGTATAGATTTGATTACGTGGGGTTGCCCTCCAACAACAAAACTCTTTTATAAGTTGGAGAATGTAATGGCAAAATTGAGCTTCTGCCCAACAGTGAATTGGTCTTTTCTTTTGCAATAAAAAATAATATTTCAACACAATATATTCTGTTTTATGTAAACATTATGGTTATCGTCTGGGAAATAAGTCTGGGAAAGAAAGCAATACTGCAGAATTAAAACATTCAGAATGCTGATGTTGGATAAGTATCTGTACAATAAACACACTTTTCCCTGTAACTTCTTTCTTTCTTTTACAGTTTCCCAGTTGAGGAGAATGTTTTCAGTTATCTAGCACAATTTTTCATCCTTAAGCAGTATAGTTTCCCGATTTACTTGCTACTGAACACCCTTGCTTGATTACAAATTGTCCTTGAGACATCAGTAGCTTCATTTAGGATATAAATGGTTTGTGAAACAGGAACGTAGTCATCCTACAGAACAAATATGAGTAAAGAAATCATGAATAAATGCAGGAGGGCCTTCAAATCTGTGGTGCTTGACAAAAATTTGAACTGAAGAATACAACATCTGGAAATTGACGTTCCATTTAGTGATCAGAGTTGTCTTATAAAAGACTTAAGTCAGTTTTGAATTTCTGCTAGAAAATTCACTACTACAAGTGTAATCTCACCTTCTGAATTCATACGTCTTTACATTAATAATAGTAAAATCCTGATCTGTGAAAAGAAATGTTTTCATCTCATGTTTTCTATTTCAGTCACTTTTGGAAGACAGTCCCCAGGTCTGTGCTACTTATAGAGCTGAAGGTATTGTAGAAAGTTTTACCAGTGAAAGCTTTGATGGTACAACTATTTTGGTATTGTGTATTCAAACTGTTGCTTCTGGACTGATGCAGAATTTTCTTTTGGGAACAGGTTATATACATAACATTGGTGTTCATCTTGCTGCCGTTTGGTGCAGCAGGATACAGGGAAAGCTTTGTAGCAAATCCTGAACTGCTAGTTTTTATCTTTGGGAACCGTGTGAATTTGGTGGAATGCTCTCATAGTTTTCTGCATTGCAAATTTGTTTTTCTTAGTCCTTGCTTTCTAATTTACTACTTCTTTTTGTCTGTTTTGTTGTCAGAGACATGGAGGTTGTAAGGATCAGGAAGATGGTTATGATTCCTTTGAAGACAAATGATCTTTGTGGTACTCCACAGTAACTTCCATCACAGTTGCCTGACCCTTCAGCAGTCTTTAGGATACAGGTCTTATGTCAGGGTGGTTGCAGGAATGTTTCTCCACCCCTGAAGCAGTAAATTTATTGGCAGGGTTGTAGGGCCAGGGATGCAGCTTGTCTTTTTCTTTCATGAATTGTAACTTATGCTGTGTTCCTGAAGAGCAGAACTCAAAGATTTAGTCACCATCTGAGCTGGCAGAGGGGTGCGCTTTTTTGTAAGAGCTGTTGGAGATGCTCCAGGAGAGCCTTAATCTCTGCTGAGATACTAAATGTGCTTCTTTTGCCTAGTGCTTGTGAGGCAGAGAGGAAAATGCCCTTAGGTGGAGTAGGGCTGGCTTGCTGATTTCAAAGATCCAGCTAAAAAGGCAAATAACCAGAGCCCAAGAAGGTGTGGTGCAGCTGAGGGACAATACCAGCATGATTTGGCAGTTGGCCCATACTTGCATAAGATGCTACTTTGTGATATTTCATATGTTATACTTAACATGCTAATTAGTTGTTTCTTGATGTGGGGGAATGTAAAGTGTGTACAAGGGTAGAAAGAGGAGAAATGAGTTAAGTCTGTTTTCACTGGTAAAAGTTGGAGAAGGTAGATAAGATGATACATGTTTTATGTTATTATGCTGCATACTTTCTATAGGAGGAAACAGTGGTTGGAGGTAATGCCATCTAAAACGTTTTGCGTATCTATGAAAATAAAAGTCTACTCTACTAAAATCTGAAAGCTTTCTTGACTTGCCTGTTTTGATTTATGTGGAAAATAGTGGCATTTAGACTATGGGGTTATGCATTTGAAAGAAGGAAAATCATAAAATAGGACAGAAGTAACCTACGAAATAGAAATCTTGCAAAAATTGGGTGGTTCTCTCTCTTAAGAAGGGGGGAGAAGGTTAGAATACCTCTGTCGTGCCATTTACATGTTCAGGCTAAATAACCTGTTTTTACTTGTCACATAATTATGCCACAATTAATGACCCCAGCATGCACTAGAACTGGTAACAGGAAATGTCAAACACTGTGGAAGAAACATTTAAGACCAGTCAGTTCCTAACAGAGGCACTGTTCTGAAGAATGATATTTGTTGCCCCAATATTCAGTTTTCTCTCTTTTTCTTATAGAGAATAATAATATTATTATTCTCTATAAATAAATACAATATTTAAATATTGTATTTATTTATAAATAAAATAAATAATAATAATTTTATTTGAGAGATGTCAGCTTCAGGACGTCAGAATTATGTGGCACGTTTCAGTGACTGTATCAACAATACAATAAAAACATGCTTTGCTTTTCTTCTGGATATTCACTTCCTGTTGTCATTAGTTGGGAGAGTCGTGACAAAATTTGGACTTTTAGTGTGACAGAAGAACGACATCAGTTCCTATCTGTGATGAGTTAAAAAGAAAAATTCCATTAGAGATTAAGTTTCCTAAAATTGTTATTCATTTCTTGTATTTACATATAAATTACTTCAGGGTTGTTTGTTTTTCATTTTATTCCTGCGATTTCCTTTTTTCTGATTGATGCTGAAATGCAAAGCTTCCCCTCCCCCCCAATTTGGTAACAGAAACCCTTCCATGTTAAAATTTGAAAGACTTTTCCTAAAATATTGCTACTGCTATTTACTAGCTCTTCCTCTTTTTTGTTATATTTGGAAAATTTAAACTCTCATTTGTGTGTGAACGTGTGCGTGTAAACTTAGTCTGGAGTAACTTCATTCTGACATCAAATTTCTGAGGGTTTTTAGTAAATAATAAAACACATTGTAACTTCGGTACAATTGATGTAGATTTGCCTCAGAGCTGAGCATATGAATGCAGAGGGTGTGAAGCTGTCACAAGAGGGTGCTGGGCGCTCGGGAGCTGCGGCTGGAAAGGTGCCTTTGGGCCAGCAGGAGCAGAATGCCGTGTCGCTAGTTGAATTAAACTGAAACGGAGAGGCGTTGCAGTTTTTCTTATTTGGTTTAAAAGTGTGGTATGGTCCAAATATGCTTACACTGTATTATGCTGCGGGGGGAGAGGGGATAAAAAGTAGAGAGCTACTTGACAAGTCAGTGATGAGTTGATTTTTAATCCTCATACCCGAATTTGCTAAGCTTTCAGAAACTTGTGAGTTACGTGACATTGTCAAAACTGGACTCCAGAAACCTTTTAGTCTTTGAACTTGATTTCCATTCTGGTTTTGGAGAGGAATAAATAACTTTGTATTTTAGCTTTATTGTAACTTTTTTCTGTTTTGATGATTCTTTCAATTCACTTATTCTATAAAAGTTAGTAGTAAAAAGTGTATTTGGTTTTAGGGAGTTGGAACATGTTACTGCTCTTAATCTGCCACATGGCTTGCATCTGCTAAGTTGATAAGTAAATCCTGTTTATCCACCTTACTAAGGTAATAACTAAATCCTGTTCATGTTCTCAGTGTTGTGGATTGTATTAGATTCATTGTTCACCTTGCTAAAGGGGACACAGAAGAGAAACATGGAGTTGCTTTTGTAAGCGTTGAGATGGCGCTTATTTTGTACAAAAAGTCATACAAATCCACGTTGCAGCTCTTGGACAAACTGTTTTAAGTACTGTGTTCCTCTGAAGTTGCTTTGTTAGCTCTTGCAAGTGAGATTGATGCCAGGGAAGGAGGGGAGAGGCTGACTGACACTCAGCTTGTCCTTGCCTGTTTTACGACAGTGTGTAGCTTGCCTGATCTTGGCCTACTGTGAGGAAAAATAGATCAAGAAGTCTAATATTAGTCCTTAACGTAGTAATGTAACTTAAAGACGAGATTGGTAGTTAAATCTAAGTATTTGTTAACCTTTTAGCTTTTTGAGCAGAATGTTGTTGAACAACACCAGAGCAATTTTAACCCCTGTTAAATAAAGCCTCTAGAAATCTGTCATTCCTGGAGTGTATCTGTTAGTGTCAATGAGATTTGTAGTTAGGGATGAGGAATGGCGATGTAATTCCAGTTCTGCTTAGAGAATCATCATGATACAGTAAAAGTGAAGCTCAATGTAGAAGTCTGTATTTTGCTGTAGAAAAATATTAACACTAATACAAAGGGCTGTTGCAAGCAGATCATTCTCCTGCCATGCGGAAGAGATCTAGGAGAGCGTTAGGAAGCAATATTGTCTTGCTTCGTGCAAGAGTTTTAGTTTAGGTGGCTAACACTCAAGTTAGTACTGATAAAGGGAGCAACTGGGGTCTGGTGCTGTAAGTGAGGGCTTGCCACCGCCTAGCAACTAATGGTGTCGTGTTGGCTCGGCTCAACTCAGATAAGGAACAAAAATATTTTCCTCCAAATCCAAATGGAAAATTATAGAGGTATTTGTGTGGGGCACCGGCAGAGTGTCTGGCGCAGGATGAGCTGATGGGAGTGCTTGTTGCCGAAATGTTTCAGAGCAAAGTGGGGGAGATGGTGGCTGCTCCCGTTTCCTCTGGTGTGTTTTTAAGGAGTTACATTCAAGCATGAAATACATTGTACTGACGCTAACATTAACAAAGAGAGAAAATTAAAAGCCCTGCCCTTATGTCCCTCCCTTCTGTATTTGGAAATGTGTCTGTCTTTCTCTTCAGTCTTTTGGTCAAAGCTTTTAGCAGATGCTTGGTTTCTTTTAGTGTTTTAAGAAAGTGAGTCTTTGAAATGACTCTGCCTTATGGGTTCACCAGGATTACATTTTATTCAGGAAAGAGTGTTAGCATTTAGTTGATATTTAAACGCTCTTTGATCTTTAAATGAGAGCAGCAGCTTTCAACAAACAACCACCCTGTTACTGCTTCCTATATCTTTCTATTTGGTGTTACTGTGTAGAATGTGAAGATTAAAGGGAATAAAATAATTACTTTCTGGCTCCCTAATTTCTCACTGTGTTTTTTCAGTAGGCTACAGCATTATTTGGATAATCAGCATAACTGGCTGTGCTGTTCGATACATACTGTACTCGTGTACTGTCTTATTCTAATGTATGTAGCTGGAATCCATATATGTTTATGGTCTGTTATATAGCACATACTGGTCTTGCAAGCTCTAATGCTGTTGTGGAACAATACTGGGGTGTATCTGTCAGTGCCAGCTGAATAATTTTGCTGTAGTAAAGGTCTTCTGACACAGGATGGAAGAGAGCCAAGTTACACTTATGAAATTTCTGACTTAAGCAACAATGCTCAGCATTTAAATTGTAGCACAATAATAAGAGAGTATAGTACGTATGATGATATCAGCATCTAGTTTATTTTTATAGAGTTTTATAAATGATTGTAATTATGTGAACATCTGTGTATGTACTGTAGAACATGTGGAATTTCTCAGGGTAAGGCTGGAGCAGTTTCATGCTGTTTGCCCCACAGTGGAAGGTTTGACTGCAGATGGTCTCAGGTGTCTCCCCTCTGGCCATGGTTTGTCAGATGGCAAGAAATGCAACACAGGGCTGTGTTATCTTTTTTAGTCTAGCCACCGTCCTCGTAATTTTTCCTGTGCTGTAGCAGAACGAGTTCAGTATTCTTGCTCTGACCTTTTGAGGAAATTTTCCTCCATTTCTACTCCGTTTTGTTTCTTTTAGTTTAGCAAGAGGCAGACCAGAGGCTCTTCCATTCCTGTGAATAGCTGGGCACCAGTGGTTCTGCCTGGCAAGGTGCTAGTTTTATGTTAGACCAGTGCTATTTTGGCGTAGGGAATGAAAACAGAATGTGACCTTAAATGTAGATTTAGCCAAAATAAAACAAGACTGATGGATGATATATAAACATTGAAGGATGAATCTTGTAGTTAACATCTGCTGATTAAGCAGGATTAAAAATGTCTTTATTTTGTCAACAGTTAGGACTCGATCATTGCAGCAGTCTGTTGAACCAAATGACTGGAGTGTTCTTCCCCCAGTTAGGAGGTTTGTTTCTTCCCAGTTACATCTTGCACCATGTGATTGGTTTTTATTTTTCTCTAGTGACTTCTCACCTCTGTTGAAAGTGCCAAGTTCTTAAAATCCGTCAGAAAGTCTCTTCCTATTTCATTGTCTTTTCTTCTAGGTGTTGGTTCAATAGCCAGGTATCTGCAGCTTTTTTTGACCCAACAGGTCATTCTTCTGTGTCCCAAACCTCCAACCTCCCCCTACCCCTTGATGCTTTCCAAAATTTTCCAGAACAGTTCTTAAACATTTAAGAGATGATTTGTAAAAAGACATTGCAAAAATTTAATGTGTCTTCATGGCTTTAATAAAGGAACTCTGCAAATCTAGCTTTGGTATGTTTAAAAGGTTACTGCTTCCAACCACCTACTTGGCCCTTTGGTCAGTAATTTCCAATCCCTTAGCAGATTCAGTAAAGAGAAATGCATGGATGTGGCTTTCTGATCTGTGAGTAGCTCGGTGTTTCGATTCAGCCCCTTCTCAACTTGACCAAAGATGTTGGACTTTGCACTGAAAGAGTCGGGGCATGAGCACAGGTTCTGTCTGCTGCCACTGTCACCAAAGAGGTGGCTTTTGGTGGAGAGGTGGGATATGCAGCCATGCAGGGGGTGGTTTTGCACTGCTCTAGAAAGGCTCATCAAAGCCCATAGCCCACTTCAGTATTTTGGTACGCTTTTAGTCTGTGAAGGGGAGAGGGGGGTGACGTGTGCATGTAGTGCTGCATGCCTTCTCTTAACATGTACGTTGCTCAACGTTATTTGAATACTTCACCTCTACAAGCGAGGGAAAACGTAATAAACAATTCCTTCCTCTAGCATGGGGCTAGCTCTCATATGACAGGGCTTTGGTAGGGGATTATTGGATTCAAGAAAATTAAGTAAGTTTGTGTGTTGTTGGACCCATTCTCCCATAAATAAATTCTTTTCAGCCTTGTGTTGTGACCTCGCTCACAAATAAGCGTAACAGTAGATGTTTAAGAAACTTGTTATTTTCCATTTTTAAGTCTTTCACACCTGGTAGAAATTGTTTCTTTTGCTGTCCTCTTTGTGAACAGCCTTTTAGCCCACAAGACATTTGAGTTAAAATACTCATGTTTCCTTTTGCACGGCAATTATGTTTCTTTTTCCTTCAACCTTCTTACCCTTCTTCTTTCAACCCTGTGCAGCATCCTGCTGCTTCATGTGTTGAAGGGCACACGTACGGGCTTTAGAAGTAGTTGCAAAAGGAAGGCGAGTACCTGGCAAGCATAGCATCACAGGGAATGGCGCTGTTACACAATAGGTGAGGAAAGGACTAATGAGAAATGGATGAAAGGAAAGGAATGTGGATTGGCAAGGAACAGAAAGCATTTT
>VYZW01019033.1:15875-40635 GCA_013401315.1 Balaeniceps rex | reverse complement strand
TTTTTATTTTTTTTTTTTTTTTTTTTTAAAAAACCACTGTGGCAAGGGAAAATTACAAAACCAAAACTTCCTTGTGGATATCTGAAAACCAGCTGACATCAGAAAATGATCTTCTGCCCCTTTGAAAACAAACTATCAACAATGTACAAAATTTAATAAACAGTCCATTTGTTGTCCCTTAAAGGTCAGAGCACTTTTCCAACACTTTTCCCATAACACACTTATATAACCTTATTCAGTTTTCTTTCAGCTATCTTCCTGTAATTCAGAAGACTATTTAGACTCCCATATGGTTGCCATCAAAACCAGCAGATGCCAAGCAAATTAAAACACAAATTATGACTTGTAATATGCTGATGTATCATAATCGCAGCATATCTCACAACTTACAGTGAATCATCAGATAAAGCAAAGGTTTCTGTCTGAGGTGTCAATGCTTTCTACACATCCTTCTGATTAGGCTAGGGTTAGTGGAATCAAGTGTGGATTGAAATTCAGAGTCAAACAACAGTATATATCCACAGTTTCCATCGAGTATAATTAAGCACAGAGAACAATTTAAAACAGTTCTTGGAACTAAAAGTCAGCTTAAAACTGTCTGACAAAAGTAGAAGGGGAAAGAAGGGGAAATGGTTCCTACCTTCTGGGAAGCAGGGTGGCCTGCTTTTACTTTTTGCATTGTACCTTTGACATCATCCTACATGGAAGTCTAAGGGGGAAGGCGGGGAGGAGGCACTGATTGTTTGCTTTCTTTAACTATAGAAAAATGTTTTCTGTTACTTTATGTTATGGCCACAGTTCTCATCTAAATCAGATTACATTATGGTTTACCTAGACAAAGACATAAAGGCTCATAAAAAAGCACTGTCTATTCCACCAGGCTAGAAAGGTAGCAAACATAATGTGGTGCTTTCACACAGGTATTACGCTAGCCAAGTTAAAACCCAGTTGTGTGCCCTAATGAACAACCAGCAGAAGAATGGCAGCTGAGCAATGGAAAGGGAAGCATAATATTGAGTTCTAACTTTTGGTTTAGATGTATTTGTGTCTATGTGGTCTCAGTTCCTAAATCTTTCTTTGTCAAGCGCCAAACGAGCTTTCCGTTTCCATGAGAGCATCTCGTAAAATAAGTTTTTCTGAACAAATACTTCCAGCATATTTACNTAAGCAAGCTCGTAAATACACCTAGAACATTAATTATGCATAGACTCAGTGGATAATATTGTCTTCTACAACAGTATTAAACACATAGTTAGACAAGAACACATTATCTGGGATGGTGCAAGACTGAGAACTATGTCCTAAAGCGCATACTGTCACCTTCAGTTACAACTACATATACAGCATTAGAGTGCAACTTTCCCATATTCATTAATCTAATAATTCAGTTGTGTTTTTTAAGGAAAGAAATAACAGACCAGCACAAAACCAAAAAATTGACAAAAAGGTCTGATAATTTATTTTGCTCATATTCTGTGGCATATAAAGCCTCTGATTTTTTGTAATATCTTCAGTTTAAGTAGCATGTACAATCATTCCCCACATAATTTCATCAGATCTATAAAATTCCTCTGTTCAAGGCACTGACAATTTTCTTATCAAAACCATTACTCTTCCAACTCAGTTCTCTTTATTTTCAGTCTGTTGTTTTATGATGCAGAATAGAGAGTATTTTCCCATTTGTTTACATGAAAATTTTAAAAGGTTGTGTCAAAACCACTATATAATAATGCTCGGGTAGAAGTTTTAACAAAGGTGTTCTACATATCTCCATGTTCGCAAGATCCCTGGAGAGTGTCATGGGGTTAGTACGATGACCTCTTCATCATTTCAATCTATTTACAATGACTACATTAGCGGCTACTTCTTATTATCACTTTCTGTGAACAGCCAACTGAACTTGCAATTTTCATTTACAGCTTTTCTGGCCCAGTTTCATGATAGACTATTGAAGGGTTTGCTATTAATTCAGTAAAAACAACATTAAAATGTATTCTACAAGAATAACTGTCTGTTTTCACTCCAAATCACGAGAGACATGGTAATAAATGTAGGCTTCCTCATAAAGAGATCACAGTATTCTGAAGAAATGACTAAACTCTTACAGTGTTTTGTCTCTGTGGATTTCAAGAATTTTAGCCAAGGACACAAATGAGACTATTAGCATTTTGCAAAAGGGGAAATCTGTAAGCAAGGGCCACACATCAGAGTGGGCGATATACTCAGGTCTTCAGATTAGCATTCCAGCAGTATGAAGCCACGTGGCCTAGCAAGATATCCTTTAAACCGTTCAGTACAACAGAGGAACATCTGCCATCATGCAAAAAGCTATGCTGCATCAGCCTCAACAACACAGGAATAAGAAAACGACTAGCCACAAAATACCTAAAAGATACCACTTCCCCACTTGCACCATCCCCACATTAACTTCAGAGAATAAGATGAAGGAAATTACAGGGTATATAGCTTCTTATGGACTGACAGTGCCTGACGGAGCAAGATAACACGTTTATGTATATTTCACTATAATCTCCCTCTTTCAGTTCAAGGACACGGCACACAAGTGTTCCTCACACTACTCTGTTCCCTGCTGAATAACATCTGTGTTCACAGCAACATATGCCTAGGAGAATCAAAATGAAAAAGCAGACAAGTGAAAAGAACCATGGCAAACTCAACCACTAAAAACTGAGCTAACAGTACAATAAAAACAGCTACTGTAGGGTCAGAATACTACAAAGCTTGCAACTACTTGTCTCCCTCCACAGGTCGGTCTTAGGCCAAGTAAACATTGACATAAAACCACAGTCGACTTCACTCTAGCAGCTTACTTTCTTGATTAAGGAAAGGTATTTTAGCATAAAAGTGTAATTAATCAAAAACTCCCATCCTTCTGAAACATCCTCTTCACGCATCTTTACTTTCCAGGAACGCAGACAGGAGGTTAGCTATGAATACCTGCTAGCCATGTAACCAATCCTTCTCTATTCTCACCAAGGTGACAGTCATGACCTCAGTACTGGTTAGAAGGTTTCTCTCCTCTATTTCTTCTCCACCTTCACACATAAAACTTCAAGGTGGGTTTCCCCCCCCCAATTCATCTTTCTAGTCCAAACAAGCCGCTATACCAGATATGTACTCAACTTGCCTTCAAAAACACATTCACTCTACCTGGGTTTGTGCATGTTTCTCATTGCTAAATGGAGTATCTCATAAAAGAGGGAGATTGTACATGTAAGAGCCTTCACCCAACTTTAACATTCTATGCAGTGATAAAACCTCATCATTTATGCGTGTGTGAGAATGCTCACCCCCTCCCTCTGTGGTTATGAAATTTGGCATATACGTCCAAAACCAGCTGCTTCTCTTTCAAATCCAACACATTGAGAAGATGCTAGAAATACTATTATATGCATGTTACATTTCACTATACAGTGCTGCCTACTCTATAGCTAGTGCCAGAATGGTGCAACAAGACCCTGTGCAGTCAGGAGATCAAGCAGCACAGCCAGGAATCCCTGCAAATGCCCAACCGAGCCTCCCATGGGCTTCCACTTTAGGGATGGGTAGGAATACTGCTTCCTCCCTCCTCCATCCTATTATTGCTGCTACTACTACTACGTGGTAATAGCTAACCATAATAAACCCGTGCCATACACAACCTCGTCATTGTGTAATCATTGCCTTAAACAGCACTGTTCAGAGAACTTGAGCTGTGATTTTTTTTTTAATTATTTTTATTTAACAGGGATATCGGCACGAAAACATGCAGATCAATTCGTTCTCCAGGCCTGGGTGTCTAGCTGCTCCCTCCCCCACCACAAAGCAGATGAGGGGGAAAGAAGGAGGGAGGAGGAAAATAGGAAAAGGAGGGAGAAAGAAAAAAAGGCAAGAAACCCTCTTCGCACCCACAACAAAAGCAATTAGAAGGGCCGGAAGGGAAGAGGAATCAGCAGCCTCCGAAGGTGCAGGAATGCAGCACGCCGACTTGCCCGGGAAAGGGCTGCCCGGAGCCGGGTGGGCGGGCAGGAGGCCGCAGCGGCGGGGGAGGACGGTGGCACCCCCGGCCTCGCGCGCCCAGCCGCCACCCCCCCCCGCGCCTCGCGCCCCCTGAGAGCCCCATTCAAACCCCCAACCGCCGGCCTCGCGCCCAACTGTCACGCACGATCCCGGGCTCTGCTTTTACACGCCCCTCAGTTTTCATTTCTGGCCGTGCCCAGCCCGGGAACGGCGGCGGGGGAGGAGGAGGGGAAGGTGGCAGAGGAAGACACGAAGCGCCGTGCAACCGGCCCACTTACCCAGAAAATGACATTGAAGCCAAAGATGAAATATTTGATGCAACAGCTGACTTCAGGGCCCTTGTAGTGCTTCCCGGACATCCTCTGCGCTCATGAAGACACTTTGCTCGCAGCCAGGGTGAGAACCAAAGGGGGGAAAAATGAAGGGGAAAAAAAAGGGGGGGACGGGACGGGACTGGAAGAAGGGGGCTGGGAGCGGCGCGGCGGGCCGGGCTGGGCTCAGCGCCGGCTGCGCGCCGTGGGGAGATGCGGCAGGAGCGGCGCGGCGGCGGGTCGACTCCGACTTGCCGGGCGCCGGGGATGGCCGGCGAGCAGCTCCCACCTCCTCCTCCTCCTCCTCTTCTCCCGCATGGAGGAGGCCCCGGCTACTCGCAGCGGGAGGCGGGGAGAGAGAAGGAGAGGGACGGCTGCCGGGGAGGGGGCCGCCGGGAGGCGCCCGGGCTGAGGCGCGGGGCTCGGCGCTGCCCTGCCGGAGCCGCCAGCCACCCCGAGCCCTCTCGCGTTGCGCTCCCTCCCGCCCCCACAGCAGCAACGGCCGCCGCTCGCGCCCCGCCCCGCCCCGAGGGAGGAGAGGACGGGGAAAGGCGCGCCACTGCTCGCCCCGGCGGCGTGATTGGCGTCGCGTCCCGCCAATCCAACTGCGCGGCCGCCGGCGCGAGGCGCCCTGGGGGCGGGACGGGGGCGGCTCTGCGGCGCCCCCTCCTCTGCCGACCCCCACTCCCTGGCGGCCTCCATGGCGTGACCCCGCGGCGGGGTGCGCGGCCCGGGGGGCCAGAGGGGCGGCCGTGAGGTATTCTCCCGTGGGGGCTGATGGCAGGGGGGCTGTGCCCGCCGGCTTTTGTTTGCGGCGGCGACGGCGGGGGGCGGCCTGGCGGCTGCTGGCGCCGCCACCTCCTCGGTTGCGTAACGGGGCCGGCGGGCCTCAGGTCGGCCGTTCAGGGGAGCCCGGGCGGGGGGAGCCCGCCGACGGGGTGGCTGTTAGGGGTCGGACCTGTCAGCGCTGAGGTAAATGCGGTTCGTTTTGTGTTGGGTGCCCGTGAGGAGTACCGGTATTCGACGAGCCCGTCTCTTCGTTACGGGTTTGTGAGTCAAAGTCGAGGTTTCTTCCATTCTTTCTATCTGCGACGCCTCTCTCGGCAAAGTCCTCGGCAGGTTGCCCGAGCCATGGCGTTGCACAAACCTCAGAGGTGCCAGGCCGGGGGGCTCCTTCCCTCCGACAGCTGGGGGATGACACAGTCCGACGAACGCCGAGGCAGTGAAGAATAACACAGTCTGGCTGCTGTGAGGGAACAGAGGACAGCGCTCCATAGCATGCACGGGGAGAAAAGCCAGGAGAGCAGCATGGTTCTAGGTTGGCTGCGGTAACGAGAAAGAGCAAGACCATAATTGTACTGTGGAGGTTATTCTGAATGGGTGCCTTCAGATCACCTCCCACGTGACCTTGTATGCACTACACGCATGGGAACACATGAAGAACTATTCTACAATGTTTTCTAGAGTTTGTATTTTAACATACTCTGAATTTATATTGAACCTGCTAACTGTAAAGTTATGTGGCTTAGTTGTATTCATACACTGGGATTCAGAGTTCACATGGTCTGGCATTAACAGTATCCTTAATAGCATTTCTTTGCTGAAGAATATAATAATTTTGATGTTTCAAGTCTTCAGAGTTTCCTGGTCCAGCTATAAGTGCAATACTTCTAATTCAAAGTAATAAATTATGTAATAAATGTAATAAATTACATTTCCTATCTCTACAAGGTTGCACGATAGCACGCTTCAAAAGTATGATGTTAGAACTACAAAAGATAGTCTTTGGTTCAAGATCACTTCATACTGGTTATGGGACCTTGAAAATAAGCAATGTTATTGGTAAATGAGGAATTAATGCAACACGTCTATACAGTTTAACTGTGACTGTATTGTTTACCACATGAACGTCATCCCTGTGTCTATCGTTAGAGTATTGTTAACACTGTGTCTTTGCAAGACCATCCATGGGAAGAGGATAGAAAAGGGTGAATAATTAGTAATGCGTAGGTTCTGTACCAATGAGTAAAAGCACATCACCACTTACAGTAGGGTATGGTAATAATGTATTATATTAAGGTGCTGTTTTTACAAGTGGCTTCAAATATTGCTGACAACCTGTACAAACATTTATAATATTACTGTCATAACACCCTACTAACACCACGTGTTGGCACCCTTTAGCATTTCAATGCTTCACAGGCAACAGGAAAATACTGCAGAGTAATAGTTATTATGATAAATTCAGTAACAATCTCAGAGGGTTTACCTATTAATTCATTCATTCCCAATCAACAACTTAAAAAGAAATGCAACCTACATCAATTGTAGCATCATATTACATGACTTCACTTGCTTTCTCAATCAAGAATAGTAGTATCATTGCCAAGTTTCATTTTAAAGTCAAAAGCATTTCACATTGTCCCATCATCTGATCAGCTTAAAGAGAACTTAGGATGTCTGGTGTTAACGGTTAGACTGCTCACTTGAAGAGGGTATGGAACACAGAACCCTGCTCTTTTTAATTCACTTTGTGTGTACAGTTCCTGTGCAGCCTCAGAAATGAGCAACCAGACAGCAAAGGCAGCAGAACAGCTTTGATGTAGGTAATTGATCTTTCAGAATGCCAGCTGGAACAGAGTCCTCTGCACCTGCAGCAGCCTCTCTGGTTTGCAAACACATTTTGTCTCCTGTCCTAAACAAACAGGGATTAAAAAAAACCCATCCTTTGGCTTTGTGCCATCTCTTGTGGATCGCTTCTTACATACTTTGGCCCCCAAGGTCTGGAAGCTGAGAGATGACTGTTACAGCACTTCAAATTCACTGTCAGTTACCAGTCAAGACTGGGTTCCAGCGTGATGTTTTGGCATAAAAGCCTGAGGCAATGCTAAGCAGGAGTGATATTACCTTTCCTTGCAGTATGGCAAGACAGTTACTCAAATTCTGTTAGTTTATAATTCATCTGACTAGTCACAGTAGTACTAATGGACAGTATTTCAATGACAGAGCAATGTTTCTAGTAGCACAGTGCTTTGTTAACACCAGGCAATGCTTTGATTTACTACTGACATTGGAGAAGAAGTCCCATCCGAATGATTAAATCTACTTCCTATCCCTAAGATGTAGATATCAACGGACTTCTGACCAAAGGCTGGCCAAGTCTAATGCTAGTAAGTGCAGGAAGTTTGAGAAATTCATATCTTAAAAGGGGAATAGCTGCGGACTCTGAAATTCTTAATTCCCACCAAGTGAAGAGCTCTCATCCCAATTCCTCAATTCGATCATTTCTTAGATCCAGCACCTCTGTCTTTGTGTCAGCTCCTGTTTTGTGATCTATGAATTCTTTGACATTTTCCAGGGAAAAAGAAATGCAAGCCTGAGTGACTCGAGATGAGAAATGGCTAAGCAGCACATTGAAGACTGTAGTTGCATGAGTTATCGCATTGCTAATCTCACCATGTGCCATATTTAGTGAGATAAAGAGTTGTGGTCTAAGAAAAATTCAGTGTCTGTGTCCCTAACTCTAGTTGTTTCCTAGACACTTCATTTTAGTTGAAATTCATAGGATAACAGTATTTTTCCACAGGGAAGCCATAGAGCATTCTGACATACAAGATTTATAGAGTCAGAGGTATTATCTACCTCAGAATATTTTCAATTTAAATATCATACGATCCAGTTGTGTTCATTTGATGGTTTTGCAAACACGAAAACACTTTGTCTTCTGCTTAGCAAATGAGTGACCACTCATGAGGGGGTGTTTTTTAGGTTTAAAAGGAGTTCTGAGATAAGAATTTCATAGGACCAAACTCAAGTGGTGATACAAGTTGTACTGGCCTTGGTGGAATTGCATGCCGTGTCCCAGCTGTGAACATGACTTCAGCTTCCCACAAGAATAACACAAATCTTTTCAATTAATTCACAAGTGCAAGTACTGACTAATTACTGTTATGGCTAACACTGCTTAGTAGTTTTCTGGTGAGTATTGAGCTGTTTTTTCAGTATTAAACTTAGCTCTCCATGCTGGATAATAATATCCTCTTGCAGGACCAACCCAACATCATCATAATCTGATAACAACAACATTGTTGTTAGGATGATTCACAAAGCATTAAGCATGGCTACACATCTACAGAGGTAGAGGCCAGAATCTGAAGCTAAGGTGTACCAAATAATAACCGATAACCAATTGCATTATGTCTGATTTTACTTTCTCAAGAGAATGTGTATCTGAGCCTTAATTTTCTTTCTCCAAATGTTGTATTTTTGGTGTAAGGATCCATTATTTCATGTGTTCTTAAAGTGAGAATAACTATATAAATAAACTGCAACTTGTATTCACTCCAGTTCACACCAGCATTTGGCAGGTTTTGGAACAAAGATGATGAGAGCTACTAACCAGGATGCAAATTACTTGAAGAGAACTACCAAGTATCAGCAATAACGGTCACAAAGTCTACTCAGCTGAGCTCTACTGCTTGCAGTCTGCAAGCTGGTTTGTTCAAGACAAGCCCAGACAAGCCTTGCAGCAGTCTAAGCAGATAGACATGAAGACGCAGCCCCAGAAGTCCCTTTGGAGCAAACATATGCAAACTGAGATATGCAGACCGTTAGTTCCAGAAATGCTATTTTGAAACCGTAGGGAACCCTGCTATTTCTTCCCTGTGAGAGAAGGAAGAGGTATTTTTTGTGCCAGGCACCTTGAGCCAGGAGCTGCTACCTCTGCTGCTTGTGAGAGGAAGGGGTGGGAGTGGTAGCACGCTTCCTCCCTCACGCTGTGCGGTCAAAGGCAAAGGAGCAGCCGGGGCTGCAGCTGCACTATGGTGCTGCTTGGGGCAAACATTCAGAAACACAGCTCTGTTTCTGTAGTGCTGTGCCTCAGCAAGCCCCTGTTCTGGAGATTTTTACAGAGCTCTTTCTTATTAATTCCCCTGACAAGTCTATACAACAGTGAAGCAGCAATAGCATGACGTACCTGGTCCATAGCTCACTGTCACACAGTGACTGCAGGTGTGGTTCTAAACACTCCTACATCTAAACTGGCTCCAAAGTGCATTAACCGTAAGGTTGTTCTTACAACCATTTTATACACAGGACAGAAATGGGGCTTAATGAGATAAAACATATGCATTATTCTACAAAAGACACACAGATTTGCAGTCCTGCATTAGGGGTGGCTACAATCAGAATATAGGCAGTCACCTCCCCTTTCGTTACTGGAGCTACAGGACCATGGTCGTTAATATGGATATAAACTCAGACTCCAGTAAGTGCCCAATTTATCCTTCTAACTTTGTATTGCTAAAGGCACCAGACTAACTCTGCAAATTTGGAAACTGTTCCCTTCCCAAACACAGACTATCGCTTGTGTATTCCTGAAAGTTCTGGTGTAATTCTTGATGATACTCTGTCCAAAAGGGCAACCAATGTTTATCCTATGATAGAACACCATACGATTTTCTTAAATTAAGGTCCATTAGGTTTTTTAAGGCCCTCTGAGTTGCTCTCAGCCATTCTTCATCAAATAACACAGGACACCCTCGCTTCACAGCTCAGAGGTTCAACATACAGTGTTTACTCTGTAATAGCACTCAGGAGAGCGAGGATTTCCTCTGAGTGTGTTTTTAATGGTGATGAGATTCTCTGCAAATCCACCATTTTAAGTAATCTTTGAGTATGTTTCCCTTTGAGGGTTTCCTTTACTCAGCCCTAAGCCACCTGAGCTTCCCCCATCCATCCTCCTGTGCAGATTTTTGTTTTTCCTGGGCGCCTGGATCAGAGTTGTCCACATGAACAATCCCTCAGGTATCAGCCTGGCATCTCTTTCCAGGCAGATCTGTAAACCTGTCAGAAGGTCAGGGAGTGGAAGCAGGAGGTAGGATGAGAGAGTGCAAGACTGCAAATCTGGCTGTTGTAGGCTTTAAATGCAAGTTGCAGTCAGAATGGTGGGAGGGGAGGCTAGCAGACCAATTAATCTCAGAGCCCAGCTTTTAGAAAACCTGTCAGCCATGGCCTGGCCATCAGTTGAGCTAAAAGGTGTTGGAGTAGATGTTTGGCCAGCCTGGTTGAGAAATCAGTCCCCAGACCTCTGTGCAGGTGTGGCCCTAAATCGTGTTGCTGAGAGCAGAGTGGGAAAAGCTGACTGTGCAACAAGCTCTCCTTTTAAATCTAAGCAACACTTTTTCCATTGTTTTTTGATTCAAATGGCTGTAGAGATGTTGTCATCTGAAGGGACTCTATGTCACTGCCTTCACAGCAGAGAGTTGATCCAAAACCCTCTGGGGAGAGTGGTGAGGTGCTCAAGGGAGTCAGCACCTGCTGGAGGAGGCCCCAGATCTGCAGTGCAGCCTGGCTGGAGGGAGCCACCTCCTAACCTCTGGCAGGAACATGCTTGCTCATCTGAGCTATGGCAATAGCAGTGGCAAAAGGGCTGCCATCTTTGCTGTGATATCGATGTCTCCTGTCTGTCAGACTACAAGTGTTCTGCAAGTGAGCTGGTAATACCAAAGGAAGGTGGTTAATACATTTAACCTTATTTCCTCACGATTTTGTGTCTGGTTCTTCACACATACCTTCCCTATTCAAAACTGACAACAGTTACCACATAGCAGGATCAAAGATACCAGATTTTCTTTTACCTTCAGTATTGGCACTTTTGATTTCTCGAATGTTATGCAAAGACAGCTGCCACAGCAAACAGCACTTTTAATAGCACCAGTGAACTGGTATTTTACAGCAATGTTCTGTATAGTTTATATTGGTGGACCTGCTTAGGAACAAGGTAAATAAAATACATTTTTTTAAAACATTCCCAAAAGGCATAAAATAGCAGTACTAGACTCATTACAAAACCATGCTGTGTTGTTAGGGCTTTCTACTTCCCATGGTGTCGTGGGAGGAATATACGATGCCTGTGGTAATGCTACGTCTTTGGCAGATAGTCCTCTGTGCTCAGCAATAGCGCGCCGTTTGTGACAGGATCAAGTAACAGAAGGTAAGACTCAAGCTAGCCACACGATTCCTCTACTTACTTGGGAACTCCAGTATTTTGAAGAGTTCAAAGAGCAAGTAAACTGGGTCCAGACTTTGTTTCTGGACTACTTCCAAGTGCAAGGTTACACTTCATAAATAACCCGCACATATTACCCTTCAGGCACCTTTAAAAGGAAGGCATTTCAGAAAAATATGCAATTTACTTGTTTGCAAGTCCAGTAAGTTAAATTTCCAAACCTTTCTTACTCTCTCCTTTTATATTAACAAAACCAGAAACCTTCCTGCAGATGAGTGGTCAGCAATGTTCTTGTTGGGTTGAACAATTACTTTTGAAGTCTGTTTTTTCAGAGGCTTGTCATTTGCTGCATGCTTCACTACCTATGTTTCTCTGTGAGTTTGGATGGGTGGAGTTCATTTCAATTTCCTGCTCCTCTTCTATCACACTAATTATACCATCAGCTTTTTTTGCTGTCATAGTGCTTTAAGAAAATTGAACTGTGAGTGACTGATACTTGAGACAATATTTGGAAAAGAAATCCCACCCCAGAGCTATTTCTAGATTCATCTCCATCTTACCATTTCATGTACCACCATCTTTAGGCACATCTCCAGCATATCTTCAGCCTCTCACAAAGCTGCTAAAGTGCCCTGAGATTTCCAGGTTTGATATTTTAGATTATACTACCTTGGAGGCAAGCACTATATCTCCTCCTGGTTCATGCAAGTAGCAAGCACAAAATACTAGTGTTGCGACAGCAAAACAAGTAAAGTAATTTTAATTTAAAAACATACCCCTCTGTTGTTTTGAACTCAAGGATACAAATGCATCTATAAAGACACAATGTGGACCCAGTAAGTACAAATAATCGATCGGAAAATGCGAAGAAGGGACTGATAAGGGAAAAAAAGTGCTGTCTTCAAGAAACAGATGCATACTTTGTCTGTTCCTCTTGTCTGCTTTCAGGAGAGCATCTGCCTTTTGAAGTAGGCCTCCTTGCTCTGTATAATGTATCAGTCTGCAGTCATCAGGAAAGTTGACTTTTTTCACCCAGAAGTATTAACCTTTTTGAAGAGACTGACCGTGAGCAAAATAATTTTTCTTAAAAGAAAGCTAATTTTGCTCAGGACAGACATTTCTGCCCCAACTCACAGTGACATAAATGTCAGTGTCTAAAAGTTTTACAAATTTTATGTCACCAAATTCACCAGACCAAAATAATGTGGCTGCTCTCATGACTTCTCAGGACTTTATTATGCTATACCCCAGTCTGAATGGTGAACTGTCAAATGTGTCACACGTATGCATACACCAATGAAATAAAAGTCTCAATGGAAGCTGTATTACATGTGTAATGGAATGGAAAGAAGAACAGGAGTAAGGAGCTTTTTCTTTCTGTCTTGCAAAACATCTATCATTTTCTTAGATATTAGCACAGCTCTTTCAGTATGTTTGAAAAGTTTGAATGATTCGTCATAAAGGTAAATTTGCTAAAAGCATCAGCTGTTTAAAAATGTTAAGCTATAACAGGGGTAGGCAGAGAGCTTACAACGAGTCCATTGTTCTGCTCTAAGCACTGTCACTCTGAGCCGGGAACAAAACCGGGAGCTGGACAAAAAGGAGGTCCAGCTGTCTAGTGGTAAATTACGCTGATGTGCAGCCTGCTGAAGTCTGTCCTCCATGGGGATGCTCACAGGGCCTCCATGTGCTCTGTGGAGGGAGAAAGGGACATCTCCCATATATCGGTAGGACTCATCTAGGGAGCAAGCTAAAGTGCATAGGACCCTGCAGCCAAATTGGGAGAAAGTAGACAGGAGAAGTAACTGCATCAAACACAAGGTCCGCTTTTGCTGGGTTGACAAGGGAGAGCCTGCAGCTGGTGTTCTACACTATAGAAGTACACCTGTTTACAGTTGCCTGCTTACAATGCTTATTCAGACAGTCTTTTTTTCAGAATATATTTGTGTCTTTGCAAGCTTGCACTTGGCACCCTGCCTGCACCTGCATAGCAGTATTCAGGGAAAAATTTGGGCAGTTTTCCATAGTTCCATAGCAGGGAACAGCATGTCCAGAGGATACGCACAACACAATGGTGCAATATGCTCAGGACCCACTTCACACAAGGAAAAGAGAGGTGTAAGCCAAATTGTCACAAATGAAACAGAATGGTGCAATCAAACAGCTACACAAAGAAAGCCATATGCTTAGTCCAAGCTAGGATAAAACATTTACCTACCAAATTTATTGAGTGAACTGTTCTATATTTTGTGTATGGTTACAAACTAATAGAAAAAGCTTAATCTTGGCAAGGCCTGAAGAGACATCAAAATAGTAAGCCATAAAATACTTCAAGGAAAGAATAAAAACCATACAATTCGTATGCCTGAATACCTCTCGGTATTCGGCCCAGTATGCCAGAGCTCCCATTCCAAAAGTGATCTCAGTGCTTAGAAGCCCATGTCTCCTTGAAAGCAGTCAGATGCAAGTCCTAGGGGACCTAGTATGCAACTTGCTTAGGCACAGAGAAGAGGTATCCAGTGGGATAGCCTAAGCAGTCTGGACATTAAATGACCATTAGTTTCAACATGAATTGGACCTCGGTGAAAACATAAAGCCAATTAACTGTTTACCCAACTACAGATTAAGTGCTTTACTTACAACAACCAAGATTAAAGATACTGCCTCTCTTACATAGTGACAAGCAATTGATTTCCATCTATGTTTGTTAACCTATGGAGTAACAGCGTGATATTAAATTCACTATTGCTACATTTGACTCCAAGCTATTTTGACTGCTACTGAAGTCTTTTGAAATACAAGATTTTGTCCAAAGCACATCCCATTCTTGGCTTATGTACACATGAAACTGCATTGCATGTTGTGCTCAGCTACAAAACACTGGCTAAAGTACAGTCACGGTTATACCAGCCATATCCAGGTAAATATGGAATAATTCTGTGAAACTCCAAATAGTTACTTTGTGCTGTGAGAATTTTTGTAACTGAAAACAAAGTTTCATTCCAAGTAGTTACTGCAGCATGAACTGATTTTAGCAGACACATTTGTTCTTTATCAGAAAACATAGTACTGGAGGGAGTACAGAGGATAATGCTTCCCTTGAGGTAGGGGATATCCAAAGTCAGCTCAGTCAGTGTTACTTGCTGACAGCCACTAGCATAGAAATGAAATACAGCTGTTTCCTACTAGAGTGATATCAGCTACTATATCTCAAACTCTCACTTCTATTTGCGTAATGTTTCTGTTACCTACAGTGGATAGCTAAAAAAGCAGGTGGGCATATGTGGTTGCTACTTTGAAGTGGTATATAGCAAACACTGGAAAAGTGGATAGGGATGCAAATTCATCATGAATGTTTTGTCAGAGTTCTGTTCTAAGGTGTGTTTGGCCATGGAGAGGTTGAATCTCCCTATGAGCAATTATGCTTATACTTCATCTGGTCTTTACCAAACATGATCTCTCACCTGGCCAACAGGAGAAATTAGCTGCCCAGTGCCTGCAACATTGTGTTCCCCGGCGGGATGGCTGCCTCATGCCATCTGGCTTTGCCCCTCTCATTTCACTGATGGATCACACTTGATATTTGTGTTGAATCCTACGCTACAAGACTTTCAGAGCTGTCTGAAACCACAGACTTTAGAAGGAAAATGAGCAGAAAACCTGTGCTTTTTACTTCTCTCTTTTACTCACTGGGAAGCTGAGGCAACAGGTAAGCTGTAATGGACTTTCTTACAGAATCTCAGTAAATCAGTGGCCAGGCTTGCTGCCTGTTCCTGTACTCAGCAGTCAGTAAGAGGCTAGGGCAGAACGCTAGACATGAGCATCCTGCTTCAAAATCTCTCAGTCAGCTTTTCCTTTTTTCCAGGTGAACAGGGCCTCATCTTTGGGATGCAGTAGTATCCAAATCTGCATTCCTCTGCCATATGTTTTGGATATTTATTGAAACAGGGTTATTTTTTAAAGACTTGAAACTGGAATTTAAAAGCTGCTGACTTCAGAAAAAGGAGCCAGGAAGGAGTGCAACGGAGAAGGGATCAATGTTCTTGGGCAGAGAACATGGAAACAGCACCTCCTTCAATTTGTAAAACACCCACTGGGGTCAGAGTGGGGTGGTCTGGCAATGAATACAAATGTACACAATCCTGCAGCCATTCAGGGCTGTCTGCACTCAGAGCACCACTGCTGTCTTACTTTCTACTACTCTGCAGGTTGCCTGCTGCGCTCTGCAAACACAGTCCTCTCCTGTGGTTATTTTTGAAGCAGCGCCTTAAAACAGATGTCCTCATATGTGTCTCTTCCCCGCTACATAAATAACAGTTTGCCTCATGCTCCTGCTATCCCTTTGAACTAAATAAAAAAAAAAAAAAAAGAAAGAGGGGGAAAGAAGAGTATCCCTTCCTACTGGTGATTTCTGTTGTAGCTTTTGTAGCACTGTCGCTCTGGGGCATGCGTTGCCTTCATGCCCTTCTTAGGGTGAGCTACAAAGGTTTTTTCTTTCTGACCTTCTTTCTTGCCCTTCCCAGGATTCTTCCCTCTTTAGTCTCTTTCCAACTCGCTCCCACTTCTCCTTCTCTTACTTCTGGAAGCACCGCAAACAGACCACAGAAACTTCCTCTTGAGTAGTACTACCAAGGAAGGATCCACACATAGCAGTTACAATTTGTCCTCCTTGCATAGTCTTCCTGCAGCTAGCAGTACCATTGCTTGCCACCCATGCATGCCTGTTTTGGGCATCCTAGACTCTTCCCCTGAAAGAAATCGTTCTTCTTAATCACTTTGTCCTTCACTTGTCTTGGCGATACTAACATCAGCATATTCCTAAAGTAGCAAATTGAACATGTGCAGAATCATAGAATGCTTTGGGTTGGAAGGGACCTTTAGACGTCATCTAGTCCAACCCCCCTGCAGTGAGCAGGGACATCTTCAACTAGATCAGGTTGCTCAGAGCCCCGTCCAACCTGACCTTGAATGTTTCTAGGGATGGGGCCTCCACTACCTCTCTGGGCAACCGATTCCAGTGCTTCACCACCCTCATTGTAAAAAATTTCTTCCTTATATCTAGCCTAAATCTACCCTCCTCTAGTTTAAAACCATTAGGCCTTTTCCTGTCACAACAGGCCTTGCTAAAAAGATTGTCCCCATCTTTCCTATAGGCCCCCTTTAAGTACTGAAAGGCCGCAATAAGGTCTCCCCGCAGCCTTCTCTTCTCCAGGCTGAACAGCCCCAACTCTCTCAGCCTGTCCTCGTAGGAGAGGTGCTCCAGCCCTCGGATCATTTTTGTGGCCCTCTTCTGGACCTGCTCCAACAGCTCCATGTCCTTCTTGTGCTGAGGGCTCCAGAGCTGGACGCAGTACTCCAGGTGGGGTCTCACCGGAGCAGAGTAGAGGGGCAGAATCACCTCCCTCGACCTGCTGGCCACGCTTCTTTTGATGCAGCCCAGGATACGGTTGGCCTTCTGGGCTGCAAGCGCACACTGCTGGCTCATGTCCAGCTTTTCATCCACCAGTACCCCCAAGTCCTTCTCCTCAGGGCTGCTCTCAATCCCCTCACCCCCCAGCCTGTATTGATATCGGGGGTTGCCCCAACCCAAGTGCAGGACCTTGCACTTGGCCTTGTTGAACCTCAACAAGAATGGGCTAGCTTGAGATGCATGGATGCTGATTTGTTCCTGTGAACCTGATAGAACCCAGCCAGTAACACCACCAAGAAACAGCTGATGACATCACTGGAAAGAGCTGAACCAAACTACCATGCTCCCTCTTGGTCTCTCTTTAGAAACCAAGTCTGGCACATCGTTGCCAGCTCTCAGAGGACCTGCTCTGCTCTCCCAGAAAGCAGCAAGCCCCAACTTGGACTTGTGGCTTCCAAAGAACGTGCAGAGATCAGCCTTAGCTCCAAGATTATGTAACTTTTAGACATTTGTTTTCAGGTGTTGAATCTAGGGGAATCAGCCAAGCAATCAATCAGCCTGTCCATTCCAGTGATTAAAGTATGTGCTGAGTCATGGAAAAACATACGAAATAAAATATCCTTGATAGAATATTTGGCCTAAATGTCATTATCTGGTATCTTTTATGCACCCAGGGACTGATTCTGCTAGCCTTGCTCACAGAGTAGCCAGGAAGTATCCTTACAGGTTTTAAGAGAACTGATCAATAGGTACTTTTCATGAGCAGAGGAAGCAAGCACAAGCCAGCAGAGGTAGAGGCAGAGGAATTACATAGGCCTACGAACTTTGAGCCCGCAAGTGAAATCCCAGCTCTGAGTAAATCAATAGGAGTTTTGCGATTTTGGCTGGGGGTGGAGAGGTTTTACCACACAGCTTACTGGGCAATGTTCCTACCAAAGTACAAAACAAAGCCAATCTGCAGAGCCAAGGGCTTAGAACAAGAGAAGAATATTTTCCCCTGTAGCCAAGGCCCTATGTACAATCACCAATTACACCACTGGAAGCTAAAACAAGAGAGTATAGTCTATAAAATGCAACATCTCAGAGACAGTCCTGGTGGTGTAACAGCATTCCTGAATGGCTGTTGTAGTGCTGTTGCCAGCAAGGCCTCTGGAATGCCAAACAAGGTTTCAACGATTGGTAATGCCACTCAGTTGTATTTGCTTCTTTCTAGGTGACTGAAAAATTATCACTGTCTGTTTCCACTCCTCTTTACTTGATGTCTCTGAGAGCATGGTCCTACAATCTCGGGTATCTGCAGAAGCTTTGTTACTGGAGGCACGGGGATTATAAGCAGACTATAATGTAGGGACAGGGTTTAAATCGCACTCATAAGGTTCGGAACTTCTTTTTCTGTTTGTATCTTGTTCTTTTACCATGTAGTCTCTTTCTCTTCACAGCTGTGCTCCCCCTAATGCTAGAAAAGGAAAATAGCCTTCTACCATTCAGTGCTGTCTAAGAGGAGATTCAAAGATGCTTTGCACACAGACAGGCCTTCCACACCCTGTGGAGGTTTTTAGCCTTACACTACATCTCCCAGCATGACTTGGCCAACAGAAGAAACTGAGAATGTGAGCGTTGCCCGCTATTATAATGTAAACTATTACACAATTGCTGTTATGGAAAATGGATCTCAGTTGTGATTTCAGGAAGAAGGCATTGCCCAACCACTCAATAGTGGGAAAGGGAAAACTTTAGCTGCTGCTCTGAAGAAAAAAAAAAAGAAAAAAGAGAAAAGAAAAAAAAAAAGAATCCAAACCCAGTGTGACACAAGCCTGGAGATACACACTGAAGTTACACTACAGGGTTCCAGACAGCAGACATGTTAAAAAACACCCTTACCCCACACCCAAACACAAAACCAAACTAAAACAATTTAATTAGAGGAGAAAAAGTAAGATCAAACATCCTCAGCCCCACAGAGCAGTTGTGTTGGGGCACACACAATCTCCAGCCTCGTTTTGCTGGCACACGGAGCCCATGGGCAGTAATACGAACATGGTTACACAGAGCTAAAAGGATGCGCTGACAAAGGGTCAGGTCATATAACAAGAACATGTTTCTTCTTCGTGGACATGTGGGATAAGGGTGAGATCATAGTGCAAGCCTTTGGCAGGACCGAGAGACACTCAAGTCTAGCTGCAGTACAGCATCCTCTGTCAGAAACATTGAAGCTCTTAGCACATCAGTAGGGGAGTGAAGGAAACTAAGGCAGTGAAGGCCTCTCAGTGTCTACGCACTGCAATGAGCAGGGGCTTAAAATCCCCAACAGACCTGTTTCAATTACAACTCAAAATAAATAGCTCGCTGTCAGCACAGTATAGGAGAGGGGAGGAGAGCGCCGACAGGACATTCTCTTTAAGGGAATAGGTTGAGGATGGCAGACAGTAGCACAGGACACCTGCTGTTGCTGGCCCTCCACCAGCTCTAGGACATGCTTTCCCATCCCCACCAGGATGACACCTCTCCCCCCCTGCCACCACAGCCCAGACAGCCCATACAGCCATCCTGGCAGCCAGGAGGCTAGGCCAGGAAAACTCATCTAGGGTGGACATGACACCATGCCTCTGGCAATGGAAAGAGCTTGCTGCAGGTCCTTTCTCTCTTCATCCTGCCACAAAAGCCTGAACCACCTCCTCCAGACACTTTGTGAGCCCTACTGCCACCAGCTGAGAGAAAAAAACCTAGTGCTGTTTTAGTTAATTTTAAACCAGTGAAAGCTGATTATTGCTTAGTAAGCCTAATCCATGCCTGCCCTCTAAATACAAAGGGAAAAGTATGTATGTTTTCCTTTATATAGCAAAGAAGAGTGGACTAGGATGAGAATCTCTTTAGGAATTATGAATCAGAGGACTTGATGAGAGCCGTCCAGTTTGATCCTTTTTCTTTCAAACTACCATTGCAGCCAGGAGCTGAAATTCTGTCACACTAAAGCTCTCAGCACAGCGTGGTCAGCTGTGTGCTATCAACACTCCCATCCTGCAGGCTCACTCACACATTGAAAAAAAAATATTCCTGCATGTCAGAAGCAGTAAATTTCAAAAGCAGCAGCAGCCAATGAAAAATCATGGAAACTTAGGTGCCCGTGACAGCTGGAACAAAGGTTTAGCATGCCACACTGACTGCATCAAACCATGGGCAACAGATGTACTTTGACACCAAATCCTCTTTTCTTCACATTTAGGTGTATTAACTGTTTGAGTAAGGGCTTCCTCCCACCTACCTATTTTCTGTCTCCCTTATTGCATGGCATCCTGCCACCCAGAGAGCAAAATATGTTCACCTCCTTCTTCAGGTCACAGAACAACTCCAGCTATGCTTGAAGCTAAGCAGTCTCCCAGCTGCCGCCACTTGAGTCTCACATCAGTTGAAGCTGATTTAAAGGCAGCAGACATCAAAGCCACATCAAGCAAAACTGATCCATTCCTCCTGCAAAAATTATACAGGGAAAGGCAAGGGCAGGAAATAACAGTCCACAGATCTTCTAAAAGAACTTGGTGTGAGGAGCAGAGCTGTACTGAAATGAAAGCAATGCAAGGAGGCTGCTAGGTTGCCCACATCCCCTGGAGACAGGGGAAGGTAGCAGCTTCACCTGCAACCATTACTTGTCTTGGCCCTCTGGCAATAGAGCCAGAGAGAAAAGAGCAATACCTACACTCTGATTCCTCTTCTCTCTTTCTGCACATGGCAAATACTCAAATTTTCAGCCTGCTTTTATGCCTTCCTATGCTTCATCACAGCAAATATTTGCAGGACACAGTGCTTCTCTGTTTGACCTGTTCTGAGCTGTCTCCTCCTTAGACCCAGATCCTCCCTTCAGCCCCTTCTGCTTTGTAGTCTTTGCTTTTCTATTTTCATGGTTTGCAGGGAGGATGAAGGTGTTGCTCTCCTTACCTCCCTGCAGTGGTGAAACCTGACAGATTTAACCTAAAGCCATAGCTTCTCTGTTGCTGTCATTGTAATGAGAAAACAGATCTCTGCTCTCAGGGTTTTCATTATAGATGCATACCAGATAAACTTGTCCCACCTGTACAAGGTTGAATGACAGTCTTAAAATACTTGAGTCCCTTCAAATTTGATCTACAACACAATTTTAAAGTAGCATGAGTACTAGCAAAATGGCACCAGCATGACCTCATAGGTCTATATAATCCCTAAATGAAAAAACCCTACAAAATCAGTTTCCGATACAGATTGAACAGAGTTAATGGAACCGGCAGCTCCATAGATACAGCCGCACTCAGTCCTGATGCCTCATACTAGGGGTGGACACCTTTTCTAGTACAGGCAAGATCTTTATGAGTAACCCTTTGATAAGCATCACCCACATTGGCTTGGAAGGAGCTTGGTATCATTGTTTGTTGCAAAGAGCCATGGAGAGTTTCTTACAGGCTTGCAAACCAAAGCAGTGATTCTGATGAGAATGAAATAATGAGCATCTGGGGCTTGATGACATACAGTGACAGCAGAAAAACTGCAGATGGGCACCATCATCAGTAACAAGGTGCTATAAATGTTCATAAGTTTGTAAGTGCTTTTCTTTAAGGGTAGTCACATGCCAGAGCAGTACTAGTCTGCAACCGAGCGCCTTGCTCCCCTATAGACATCAGGATCTTCTAATTGTCTTCAGTGCAGTTGCTTTAATGTTATCAGCAGGGCCCACAAAATTGTTTGCAGAGCAGCAGGCTGGTCGGGTTATCTGGCAGCCTTAAAGCTGTCTCTTTCTGACAAATACCACATGTTCTGCTCTAGCAAGGGGCTAGCCCTTACTTGGAACAGTAAAACAAGCCTAGTGGTAAACAAAGCTAAAGTCAGATCCAATGAATATATCCAAAGGGAAGCCTGGTAGTGTCAGGCAGCCAGGTGAGTTTGAAATCTGGACTTCCACAAAATACTGACAGCAGCTGCAGATCAGATCCATTATCTGCTGTACAGCCCCAGACTGGCAGGAGCCACGCGCGCTGTAGAAGTGGGCCTTGTCTTTGTTTGTGAGAAAAGGTGTGATCTTAGTTTATATCACCTAAGGCAAGATAACTAATGCAAGGTAAGTAAGAGAGCAAGCCAGCTGTATTTTTAACAAGAGCTAACAGGATGAAACAACTGATTGGCACCATGCAGTGCTTAGTCCAGCATGACTCATACCAAAAGTGCAAACAGCTCTATCCTGGATAGGATATGAACTATCACACACTAATAACATCTATTTTCCCTAACCAAATGTGTATCCATAAAGTCAGAGAACAGGAAGCACATCCTTCCCCCCTTGGGTAAACCCACCTAAAGACATGGAACATCTGTCACTATGTAACTTTTTCATGGAGCCATTTCCTATGGCAGATGTACATTTGCAGAAGGACATCCTGTGACAGATACCACAAACTATTGCTTGGGGGGGGCGGGAACGCAACACTTTTGTTTTGTGATTTCGTATCCCTTTTCCACTGGCTTTTCATGGGCATGACTGAGTTTTAACCTGACTGGTTGCAAGAAGAAAATAAGCTTATACATTCACAGTACACTCACATTTAAGTAGTATATTACATGTGTTCCCAGAGACCCTTAGCAGCAACAGCAGCCTCCAGTGCAAGAATTCCTAATCACATTTAGGGAAAATTATAGAGCAACAACAAGCCATGCACTTTGGGCACAATCCCTGAAGTCAATGAAGATTTGTTTACACCCTCAGTGATATCTGACAGCAAAGGAACAGTTCAGATTGTTTTAATAAGATGTTATGCACGAGTCAAAAAGCCAAAGCCCTCCTTACAGTACCAGAAACTTAAGGATCAGAGGCCAAATCCTTTCCCTTATTTGTCAGTTCAGAGGCTAGTACAGCAGTTTCAGCAACAAGCACGACTGAGCACAGGTAGTGCCTGCAGGACTTCTTTGGTTTTACTTCCTTGCTTAAAAAGATGCCTTGTTCCACTTTGAACTTTTGTTAAAGCTAACCAGGCTGAGCTGTCAGCATGACTCAGCAGCAGTCACTTCTAGTTTTCACATTTAGCTTTTGAATCTCGTGGGCACAGTTTACCACTACATTACAGGTCTCTTAAGAACCTTTATCTAAGATAAAGACACTAAACATAGCCTATGCATTACATCTAGGTCCATAACACAAATACAGTTACTTCAATTAAATATGAAAACTGAAATGAAATGCAAACTTGCTGTATCTATAAATCTTACAATCTTCCCCACCCACACACAAAGGAAAGTAGATTATAGCTGGAATTTTCTGTTATTTGAGCTTGTCTTCTATCACTTCTTGAAAGATTTGTATCCCCTTACCCTTAGAATGTAAAAAATGTATATTAAAGAAGCTATTATGTGGAATGGCTGGTATTTTTGTAAGCTTAAGAAAAGTTTTATTAATAGATTACAGGAAAGATATGTGAAAGTTAATTTAATGGAGGCAAGATGAGGTATATTCATGAAACTTCCCTTATTGGTAAAACTTGTGCACAAATAAAGCACAATTGGGTTTGGAAGTATTTTTATCTTCAAATAAATTTGTCTAGGAAGGAGTTAAGTTTTTCAGCAGGCAACACAATACATCAAAGTCTGATAAGACATTTCTTTGGCAGAGAAGAATTAACAGTTCTACATAGGAGAGTTGTAGCAATTACACCAGGGTGAGGCTTTTACTCCTTTGCAGTCACAGATTCTCTCAAACATGGAAACTCTATGCACCTGAAATTCAGGCACCAGTAACAGGTCAGATTCCCTAAAAAGTAAAATGAATATCTATGAGAAAGTGAGGATTTTGTACATATTACTCTGTCATTAACAGTAGTTCCTTTTTGCAAGCTTCACCATCAATTAATTTATTATAGAACAATCAAAGAAAAGATAAAAGACCCTTCCCCTCAAGCAGATCCAATTTTTACTCTTGTGAATTCACAATTCTGCTACATTTCCAGGTCTGCCATTCTGTCATCCAGGACAGACAGGATCTTAATTGGTGACTTAAAGAGCAAGCAGAAAAGAAAAAAAAAATAATCACATCATCCTCAAACATCTCTCTCACTTCAGCCTTTCTTCATATAGCACAAAGTAAACAAAACAGGATCCAGCTGACAGCATTTATTCCTTTGAAGGTCAGCTTTAAAAGAAAGAGCTACTGTAGCTACTTCAAAAGCCTGTGAAGTATTTTTTATGTAGGAGGGAGCCTAAACTCTGGAAGAAGGCAGCATGAAGACCCAGGCATGTGCTCACCCAGGGAGCTGCCCCCAAGGAAATATGCCTCACACTTCAAAGTGAACCTGCCCTGCACCCAGGCCTGGGTCACATTGGTGCAGTTCCTGGTCTGCAGAGGCCAGAGATGGAGGAACATCTAAAGCTCCCTCACTGTGACAGAGAAAGATGAGTTTACGTGATGAGTCATCTCTCTCCCATACCTCTTCTGTTTGACAACAGAATTGAGCCAGCCAACGCTGACTTTCCATGGCAAAATACCTGACATGAAGAAATTTAGCTGGCTTTGTTTATGGCTGTTTCATTTATTAGGTCACAAGGTATGATGGGTGCACTTGACCCCTTAACTAAACTAGCAGTATTTTGGTACAGGCTGCAAAGGAGGCCAAGGCCTGAGCTGTAGCCAGGCTAAGAACTCCTCTAGTTTCAATCTGTTATCCGAAAACCCACAAAGGAGCAGAGTGACACAGTGAACATCAATGCATATGAGCTTGGAATACCGATCAGGCAATTAACACATGAATAGCGGGTGGTTTTTCCAAGACTCATTTATCAAGGAACAAAGAAAGTTGTGGGTACAAGGAGTGTCATGCCTACCTTCCCATCGCATGTGATTTGACTATGAGCCAACCACTTTATTCCATAAATATGACAGCCTAAGTGAGCCACCTTTGGGCTCTCCCTGCTGGGCAGCATGGCTGCATGGCAGTGGTCTCCCCTTGAGCTGGGACACCTCTCAAGGTTGCCTCTCAAGGCAGAGAGACCTTTTACCAACAG
>VYZW01019033.1:1994-15604 GCA_013401315.1 Balaeniceps rex | reverse complement strand
TAAATTTGTCTAGGAAGGAGTTAAGTTTTTCAGCAGGCAACACAATACATCAAAGTCTGATAAGACATTTCTTTGGCAGAGAAGAATTAACAGTTCTACATAGGAGAGTTGTAGCAATTACACCAGGGTGAGGCTTTTACTCCTTTGCAGTCACAGATTCTCTCAAACATGGAAACTCTATGCACCTGAAATTCAGGCACCAGTAACAGGTCAGATTCCCTAAAAAGTAAAATGAATATCTATGAGAAAGTGAGGATTTTGTACATATTACTCTGTCATTAACAGTAGTTCCTTTTTGCAAGCTTCACCATCAATTAATTTATTATAGAACAATCAAAGAAAAGATAAAAGACCCTTCCCCTCAAGCAGATCCAATTTTTACTCTTGTGAATTCACAATTCTGCTACATTTCCAGGTCTGCCATTCTGTCATCCAGGACAGACAGGATCTTAATTGGTGACTTAAAGAGCAAGCAGAAAAGAAAAAAAAAATAATCACATCATCCTCAAACATCTCTCTCACTTCAGCCTTTCTTCATATAGCACAAAGTAAACAAAACAGGATCCAGCTGACAGCATTTATTCCTTTGAAGGTCAGCTTTAAAAGAAAGAGCTACTGTAGCTACTTCAAAAGCCTGTGAAGTATTTTTTATGTAGGAGGGAGCCTAAACTCTGGAAGAAGGCAGCATGAAGACCCAGGCATGTGCTCACCCAGGGAGCTGCCCCCAAGGAAATATGCCTCACACTTCAAAGTGAACCTGCCCTGCACCCAGGCCTGGGTCACATTGGTGCAGTTCCTGGTCTGCAGAGGCCAGAGATGGAGGAACATCTAAAGCTCCCTCACTGTGACAGAGAAAGATGAGTTTACGTGATGAGTCATCTCTCTCCCATACCTCTTCTGTTTGACAACAGAATTGAGCCAGCCAACGCTGACTTTCCATGGCAAAATACCTGACATGAAGAAATTTAGCTGGCTTTGTTTATGGCTGTTTCATTTATTAGGTCACAAGGTATGATGGGTGCACTTGACCCCTTAACTAAACTAGCAGTATTTTGGTACAGGCTGCAAAGGAGGCCAAGGCCTGAGCTGTAGCCAGGCTAAGAACTCCTCTAGTTTCAATCTGTTATCCGAAAACCCACAAAGGAGCAGAGTGACACAGTGAACATCAATGCATATGAGCTTGGAATACCGATCAGGCAATTAACACATGAATAGCGGGTGGTTTTTCCAAGACTCATTTATCAAGGAACAAAGAAAGTTGTGGGTACAAGGAGTGTCATGCCTACCTTCCCATCGCATGTGATTTGACTATGAGCCAACCACTTTATTCCATAAATATGACAGCCTAAGTGAGCCACCTTTGGGCTCTCCCTGCTGGGCAGCATGGCTGCATGGCAGTGGTCTCCCCTTGAGCTGGGACACCTCTCAAGGTTGCCTCTCAAGGCAGAGAGACCTTTTACCAACAGCATATCTTTGGGTAAGTCCAATTGGAGCTCGCCCTGAACTGCAGCTGGACTGCACACCAGCTGACTCTTCCCTTGAGCAGGGATGCCTCTCAAGGTTTGAGATTCCTTACCTGAGACTAAGAGATCCTTCCTTGCCCAAGGTGGAGAGATCCCTTACTTGCAACAGATCCTCGGTAAGTGACTGATAGCATGCTGCATTAATACTAATGAAACATTACTAATCCATGTAGCCATTAAATATTAATTACTATAAACTTTGTATAGATAATTCCATTAGACATAAACCCTTGTCCAAGTCTGAGACTAAGATTGGACCTAGCCGCACCTAAGCTCCATCAGGAGTTTAGAAAGCAAGGGGGTCCACTCTGAACCTCGTGACTCAACAGGAGGGTCTTCCTTACCCTTTTCATCTCAAGTCTTTGTGTGAATCATTCTAACTTGATTCTAACTCAATTTTCCTTTGTACGTTTCTTCCATGCAGTAATTAATAAAGTGAACCTTGCCATCAAAGTTATTGAACCTTGGTAAACCGCTGTTAAGCTTTGTTAAATTCCACCAAATTTATTGAACCCTGTCAAAATATTATTCTACCTCATTAAAACATATTGCTGCTGCTTTCAAGTGAGGTGCATTCCACTCATTCACAACACAAGGTTCCAAAAGTAATCAAGAACCCATGGGGCTGTTTGAAAATAGCTAACACAACAGGCACAAGCAGAGACAAGAAGGTTCCTTTGCAAGTATACACCATTTTAATTTGCTTATTTTTAGCTGAAAGAGGACTTACAGCAGCAGCAAAGTGAAAAGCACACAGTAACTATGGACAGCTCTGCCAAGTGAAGTCTGGACTTAGTGATCCAAGTATTACCAGCATCAAAAAATAAGGCTTGCATTTGAAACAAACCTAGTCCTCTTTATGAGGTGAGGTGGACTTGGAGGAGGGCAGCTGGTACTATTTTGGAAGTGCTGCTAATTATCAGAAAGAGTTGCTTCTTCTAATTCAAATCAGATTTTCTGCTTCTGTAATTCCATTCTTTTTAAGGCACATTGCAAGACTTTTATTTACATACTGTAACTGCATGGTTTGCATTGCCCTAGGTGGAAGAAATTAAGTTGATAACCAGATTTCCAGTACTCAGCAACTGAACAACCCAACAGAAGGGGAGATGCAAACTAAGCTGTAAACAGGATTGGTAGAGAGAATGTAGTTAAAAAAGCTAAAACAAAAATTAGTATCTCCACCTTCTTTTGTTAAGTGGCAGTTCTGGCGTATCTGCCACCAGTCTGAATTGGAAGAGGAGGCTCAATCTGAGACAGGCTTGTTTGTGGAAAGCTACTATGGAGGAGGAAACAGATGGAAATGCCTTCTCGCAATGCATCGCTATGCTGGAAATTCAATTGCCGTGAGAATATCTAAGACCAATACTATAAATTTGTTCAGAAAGGGACTCACCAAATTAATGGAGACAGATCAATCAGTAGCTATTAAACATGATGGTCTAGGTGCAGGGTTTTTTGCCAAAAGTTGACGAAGTGTCCCAGAGGAAAGATCACACTACAGATCTTTCATTTCTTAAGCTGTTTTCTAATTGTCTGTCATTAGCCACTGTTGGAAACAGTACTCAAAGTTAGGTCAATATTTTAACCAAGTCAGTAGATAGGACAACACCTTTGCTATCAGTCCCAAGTTTAAAATAAGCACGGTCAAGAATACAGTGTGTGCCAAAGGCAGGCAAACAGCAGAGCTCCTGGCTCCCAAGTGAGCCAGAAAAGCAATTTTCTGCATGGAACACTAAGTAATAAAGTATCTTTTTTTGTAGCTCTACTAGCAGTAATGGAAGCCCTGTGTTCAGGGGATTTTTTGTTTATTAAACTGTCTCCGAAGAATAAACAGGCACTGGATTTCAACACATGGAAAAAAGCAAAGCATATTCCCTTTTTAGTGACATTTTAGTCTACAGAACATGAGTTTAATGAGAGAAAATTCCTGTCAGCCCAGTCCAGTGTTATAGTTACACATAGTTCATTTTTCCTACTTACACCACAACCCATAGTAATAGATAACAATTAACCATATGAACAAAAATACCACATTTTTGTCCTCCTGAACTGAAGGGAAAGCAACAGTCACACCAGACTGAATGCTGAAAACCAACACCAACACTTCTGAAAACATCTACCATGGTTTAAGAGTTACCTTTCTAATCAGGACAGCTACAGTGAACTGCTGTAACTATGGCATTTCCTGCTTCTTTGGGCTGTGGCAAGGCACAAAAACATTTTCTGTAACAGTTATTTTCCTCTGGTGCATCTCATGCTGCTAGATAAAAGAAACAAGCTCTCTGAAGGGCTCAGTGCAAAAGCCACCTCATGCTACATCCCCCTGCAGCTGCAGTCTATTGATTTTTCCAAATGTGATGTTAAGTCCCTCTTGCTGGGGCAGATATGAGCAGCTGTACAGGAAAACACAGTGAAGGTTTTATATGATCCTAAACACATGACAGAAGCACAATACCAGCTGTTGGGACAAGGCAAGGCCCTGCTGGTTTCCACCTTGCTTCGCCTGTGCTTTTTAGCAGAGTTCCATTTGGGACATGCTGCCTGCTGCCGTAGTGTGAAACATCTACCTCCACGTGTTTACCACCTGAAATTTTCTATGTTAGTATTTTATTACTGCTTGCAAGCAGATGATAGCTGGAGGCCAGCAGCTGGAAAATGTGCTCTTGCAAGTATTTGAATTAATATCCCATAATTTCAGCCAGGAAGGAGGTGGGAACAGGCCCAGCCGTTAAGCCTTTCCAGAGCATATCTGGAAATGATACACACCTGGCGAAGCTCTCAAACATTCCTTTGTGTGCAATCCACAGCCTGCTGCAGGGAAATACATGGCCACATTCCCTCAGCAGCTCAGCTCTGCTTTGTGCATGGAAGGGAAGATGCCCAAAAGCCAGGGATGGCACTGGAGCCAGAGAGGGAGTTTGCAGCCCAGCTGGGCTGGAGCTGTTCTAACCTGTGCCACTGGCATACCATCTCCCTGAGGGAACACATCATCCTGCTAGATCTTCCTAATATCTGCCAGTTTTGTGCCACTAAGGAGTTCCTTTATCCAGGGCAAAATTCTTAATCCACACACTCCTAACCCTGCCCCTTTTTTATAGCTTTGCAGCAAAATCTAGATCACAATACTGTTCCCATGTTGCCTAACGACAAATCACAAAAGGAACTTTGCTGAAAGGAAAAAAAACCCAACAGGCTAAGTTTAAGCTGTTAACAACTGTGGTAAGAACAGAAAAGACCAAATGAACTTGAAGCCACAGTGCAAAATTACTGGAAAACAAGAATTCAGTTGCCAGTGTTTACTGATATTTGCAAAAAAATCACTAGAACTCACTAAATGACCAAAACAAAAGGTTTAAGTAGCAGCTTATCTGAATTGTTTCCCCTTCTACAAGATCTCAAACTCAATTGAATTATCCATCTGTAATTATCACAAGGACACAGATAGAAGACAGGTAGGGAAGCCCATGGATTACATTTTCTACCCCAGCACTCCTCACACAGACATGAAGACCTGGATGGACTTAGGCAAACTATCAGGAAGTCACAAAAACTTGTTTTTCCTCTGCCTTTCCTACGTTCGTGTCACCCAAGAGCCATCTGCTAACACCTGAGGACCACATTGGACTAATGCTGGGGCAAGCTCTGTCAGAGAGCAAAAGCCTTTTCTTTCCTGGTTTATGTTTCCACAGGGACCTTGCTGCACAGAACTGCAAGCTCTTCTTCCCACCCCACCCCCCCCTCATTTAGTCTCCTGCAGTTTAAAGGCCTTTACAGTTAATTGTCTCAAGCTCAAGGGAGAGCTCAGACTACAACCTGGAAAATATGAACTGCCCTGTGCAACAAAGTCATACCACAAACTCTGATTCCTGTCTGCTTTAGTAAGGGAGCAGCATGGGGTGAATCAGAAAACCCTGAAACACTGCATCAAGTACATGCACAATAGCCACCTCACAGAGCAGCTGCTTATCAAAAGGATTTGATGCCGATTGAGGACAAGTTGTAAAACTTGTTCAATCTCTATCATGTCTGATTTCAGGTTCAGCATCTGCCCAAGGCCCAGGGAAATGCTTTGGCTCAGCTGCCTTCAATTTGTCTTCATCACCATCATTAATACTTGTTTCCTTGCTGGAATTAACTTTGGGATGATACTTGCTCACTGAATACTCTGGCACAAAAACTACAGTATGAGTCATTCGTCCACTAATGCCATTACAAGGTATGGAACAGCTCACACATGCTATGCCTCTGAGCTCTTTTCAAACTTTATGTCCAGTAAAGGACTTTTTATTGCTTACAGCCCAGCAGCTGTATTTTAACTTAGCAAAAGACTACCTGAAGAGAAAGTGCACAGCAAAGGCAGCTGGGAAAAGACCAGCGCTGGAGGCACTCCGGCTGGCACAGACACACTCTACACACAGCTCCCCTTGTGCAAGACAGCCCTGTGCCACTGCCCATCTCACACAAACAGTTCTTCCGCTACTTTAGCAAAATTGTGCCAGTTGTAAAAGCACAGCCTATACCAGCCTCTGAAACATACAGAGCAAGGCATGAAATGTTTCCTTGAAAGGTTAATGTTCTGAGGTATTTAGGCTCAGACCTATAGAAAGGAGGAATTATAATGTTTAGGACAAAACCTACAGATTTTAATAGTATTTTGGGTTGATCTCTTAGATCCAGCAGGAGCTGTTCCACTGCCTCAGCAGCTCAGTCACTGCTGAGTAATAGTTTCAGTCCTTCGGCACACTCCTGTGAGCCTCTGCTCCTCCTCTATCTGCGGCTGGCCACCCCTCCAAGAAGGTATTCATGGGCACAACTGAAAGGCCATCACAACTATGTGCATTCTCCATTTTAATGTCACATCTCAGTTTTGGGAAAAAAAAAACCTAAATGGATGCACCAGGCAGCTAGGAATTTCTTCTCTCTTCCTTTCCGAGCAAGCCAAGCCCCACTGCAGCCAGCCCAGCCTGCATGCAGGTGCATTAACCAGCACGCTGTTCAAGAACTGTTCAAACATTTTAGTGCTCTAGTGCTGCCAATGCAATTGTCATTGAGCACAGGTCAACAGTGCTGGGGGAATCCTTAGAAACTGTTATAAAATAGGAAAAATAGAGCCTCTCAAAACTGACAACACAGGGAAGAAACCATGCTTTTTAAGCCAGAAGTATACTCAAGCATAGTTAAGTGTCCATACAAGCCTCCTTACAAATGCTAGGCCCAGCACCGCAAGGCACAGCAGCCGGGAATGGGACAGCCAGCAAATGATCTCACTGCAAACAGCTCACACAGCTCAAGCATTTTATTCCCTTCCTGACACATGCCAATTCTGCTGCAAATTCCAGTAACTGCTTCCTTCAGTGGGCAGGAAGGCAGACCTAGGCTATAGCTGAAACTCACCAACATTAAAATGAAGGTATACACACTACAGCATTTCAGAAAAGCCAAGTCCCTGTTGTTCAAACCTAAAGAAACTATAAAAAAGACGACGAGTAGGACTGAGTTGCCTCAAGGTAATTTTACTACAGATGACTGTAAACCATACAATTCAGTGCAATTAAGATGTAGCCTCAAGAGCATAAATGAGGACAGGTTGTTGGGGTCGTGTTCAGTCCGGAATTAATCATGTTCTGGCAGAACACCTAGAATATCCCATGAATACTCATCCTGGATTGTATCACAATACTGAAAACCATGCCAGTGACGGGGTTAGTGCAACATCAGGTGCACCAGAAACGGGAGTGTGTTTTCACACTGTAATACAAGAATGGTTGGAGGAGATCACCTCAGAGGGTAGAGCTGAAAACCACATCTCTCAATCCTGGAGTTTACTGAAGACAACTGACAGCACCCACAGCAAAAGCTTACAAAATACAACCAGCTTCCAGCTGCTGAGAGATGTGTCTTAATCCAGGTATCCCCTCAGCAAGGACCACCACTCCCACCGCAGGGAGACGCCCACTGCACACGCTGCTGCACAACTGCGGACGGATGTCTGAACAGCACCGCACCCACGAGGAAGCAATGGCCAAGCAAAAGCATTAAAACTGTTAGAAAAAGCCAATTCTTCATTTTTCATCATTTTCACATTTCACACAAATGTGAAAGAACCATCTGCTGCTTAAGAAGTCACCTATATCCAAACAGGTTTGGGTTTTTTTTTGCAATACATTCCCAAAAGCAGTTCACTGGTGATGCAACTGATGACTAGTCTGCAGCACTATTACAAACCCCCAAAACATTGGTAAATCCCCAGTTTAACAAAGGTAAAATGAGACAAATCGGTTATGTCCTAAAGTCACATTCGCAAACTTTAGAGAATGTTAATTTGAGGATTTGGGGCTACTTTTGCAATAGTTAAAGGAATACCAGTTCCTTGCAAAGGGAATTGACCTTAAAATTACATTGCTTTTCAGCTAAACCCGTCAGTGCTCAATTCAATTTTTATTTCTCCCCAAAATACCTTTGAACAACCTTCATGGCCTGAGAAAATAAAATCTCAGTTCTGCCCATTGTCCCCACCTCACTCCCACCCACCAGCTGGTGTGTACAGGGAAGATACACCTCTACTGATGATTTAAGAAGGACTTAAGAGGCCTTTTAAGCTTTTTATTTTTTACCCAATGCATCTGGAATGCATCTGTCCCCAGATGGCAGTCTGCAGATATTTCTCCCTTGCCTTTAGGGAATGAACTCAAGGCTGAATTTTCCAGGTCCAGCGAAACTTTAAAGCAGCATTTCCACCTCTGGAAGTCAGTAGTCACCATTTCCTCCCTACGCAGGAACACTCCCATTTCAAACGCATGAGATGAACTCAGGCCATGTAGTAAAATCAGTTTACAGCAATCAAACATCTACTCTCTTATCCAAAGAGATCTCCAGTATTAAGTGTACAGCTGTGCAATGATAACCTACGGAGACAGTTTCTTTCTGGCCCTAAAGCCCTTAATGGAGAGCATAAACAGACTAAAACCCTCCTGCAAGTTCAAGGTACTGTCTCCAGCAGTCTAACACCAGTGGGGTGGCACAACTGGAACACAGGAGCTCCTATTAGGACATCACCTGCAATTTTCTGCTAGCTGGTACCACTATACAAACGCATTTAGACTACTCTTTCCTACTGGGGAACCTACGGTAAACAAGAGCAGAGCAGTCAGCACTATTTTTGCAATCACATTAATACATTTTGTTTAGAACAAGGCTGGTCTGTGGGTGAAGCCGCAGAAGCGACACACAAACTCCAAACTGAAGAGTGAACACACATTTCAAAGCAGTACCTTACTCATTTATCTTTGCTTTGCATTTCTCTACACCCCATACAGAGTCAAGAAGCTGAGACATTCAGTTCCTCAGAAGCTTTATTTTCATTCAAGCTACAGAAATAAAGTAGTACCTTCCAATTTCCCATTATACTTTCTGCGTATTTGTATGGCTCAGGGTGAGATGCACTAGGATAACTACCCTGTACATACGGAGGAAGATAAGGCTCAAAAACTAGCTTTAGTTCAAAGAATGCCAAACCTTACCTATGAGGTTGGCTCCAATTCCTCAATAACATTAATAGGCACAACATAAGGAAAAAAGATTGAACTAAACTACCTATTGTAAGCAAAATCCAATAATTCATTACAGAAAGTCATCCAAAGAAACCTTTTAGAAATAACAGTTGTTTTCTACTTTGAAAAAAATAGAAAAAATAGATGAGTCATTTTTGCTTTATATATATGATATATTCACACACATGCTTTCAAGTATCATTTTCACTATTATCATACTTACATGGCTAGAGATAAAAAAGTGAAAATCCCATAAGCAGATTATTATGCCAAAGAAGTCACACACAGTCTTTATCTGTGTTTAGCAACAACTGGAATTCTCCACAGTATTATAGTGACCAAAAAAAGCAGTGACTAGACTCAGTGTAATTTTTCCCTTTATTAAACATGTTTAATAAGGCTTGAAAAGTATCAGGCTTTAGAAAAACGGAGATGGGAAAAGCACAGGCAGTCATAAACCCCACAAATTCACAGCTAAGCTTGTCACAGGCTCAGTGCTAGCAGGGAATAAAAAAAAAATCTTGAGTTATGTTTGGTTAGCAGGCAAACTGATACCAACAGACTGACTTCAGCTAGAATGTTTTTACATTTAAGGCATCACACGAAAAAACAAGTTAATGCTAGGAAGCATAACAATCATCATGTGCTCAGCCACAATTCACATTTAGCTCTGGATGTCAGACCCTGCTTTATTTCAAAATAGGAAGGCTAGTAGGGCATCCCAATAGTCTTTTGGAAAAGTGCCAGGCAGCCACCAGGCAAGAGCAGAAGTGACTGTGGTTTTTATCACAGGGGAAGGAATTTAAGTGCTTATTAAAGGCTTTGTTCCAGTGCCAGAGCTGGACACCTGAAAACAAGTTCTGGTGGAATACAAAACTTTAAGAGCTGAAAGAAAGTCTGTTCAACCAGCTACAGTGACAAGTGTCCTGCAAAGAGACCAAAATGGAAAGTCTTCAAGATTTAACAGCTTCTGGAGCTTTGAAGTGATAAATGGGGATGTCCAGCAGGTGCACTCCATAGCCAGGACTGGGACTGGTTCCACCCTGCTTGCTCATATGCTCTGCACTCCTGCTCTCCAAGTCTAGTTTGGATAGACAGGTATGAAAAGTCTCGGAGTGAAACAGAGTGAAACTATTTCCTTACTGGTGATGTAATTTTCATTTGTCTGTTTCTTGCCCAATATGAAAAGGCACAAATTCTACATAAAATATTTGTTGTAAGGCTTAACTAAAACTTACTCAAAAAAATCTTGCAGAAACCATTGACTGTTCTTAAGAGGGCTAAGTCACTTAAAGTTAAGTGCTAGGCAGTCTGAAAGCTCTATGGGTTTAACTATTAAGCTCAACTATTTGGTTTAGTACTTCAGTGCAGGATGTTCTTAAAATCTAGTTTTAAAACCATCAGGCCCAGGCTCGAAAGTACAGCTTCTTGGAAACAAGGGAGGTCACACATATGAAAGGGAGGGATCCGTGTCACTTTACCAGGCTGAAATGCAATGCTTTTTTGCTTTTAGTAAGGGTCCCATGGAGTCCAGAGTACTTTTTCCAAGCATTTCTGTAGGAAAAGATTCCATTAGGTGGGATAGAAGTTCTGAGCTCAGTCCAAGCTTTGCTAAAAGCTACTCTTCCAAGTTCCCAGAATTTGGGAACTTAAAAATTAAGTTTCCTGAGCAAGAGACAGCCTGAAACACAAGACAGTGACAGTGCAGCAGAACAAACAGAAAGTGACAATGAAAAGCATTGCACAGCCCGAGACTTACAGTATACCCAAAAGCTGTTAATTCAAATATTCCTCATCTTTTACCCCTTCTTCCCAGGCTATATTTTGGCACGTTCTTATGCTTCTTTGAACATAGCAAGTTTCTGCTTTCTTTCCTTGCTCTGATGGTTTTGTATGACATAAAACCACTTCTGAATAGATGCTTCAGATATTTATTCTTTAGTCTTCTCAGGCTTACTGAAACCACACATTGACAATTCAGCTGGAAGCTTAATGACACTGAGCATTTTGTACCAAAACTAGATACTTAAATTTAAACATTTACTGCTTTTTCCTCTTACGAGCCTGTGGCTGTTTTAATAATATGCAGAATGGAGAGCTCTCAGCTTTCTCCCATAGTATAAGAATACAAACTACACCATTATAATCAGAAGAACATTAGTAGGGAGCACAATGATTTGCAAGTTGGAGAAAACTAGGTTCATGGTCACTTGCTTCTTCTAGCAATGAATTAAAGGCATAGGTTATATATTTGATAAAGCAAGTACGTCATTTAATTTTCACTCAAGTCTTCTAGAAACATAGCAATTGTTATGTGAAGAGCCTCAAAAAAAAAATCAACCTACTGGAAGTTTTCATATTACAGTGCAAGTCAGTTGGCTGCTTAAATAGGCTCAGGCTCAAAAACCTGAGACCATACCAAAAAAACCCCTATCAATCACCTTTCTAGATGAACAAAATGCTGCTACCCTGAACAACATTCCAGTCAGTCTTGTAGTGAAATTAAACAAAACCAATACTATATACTTCTCACAACAGCACTCAGTTTAATCTCAACACTCTTTACAAAAGGGCAGCACTACCTATGTTTCTGAATTACACTCATTTTAGTGAGCCTTGCCCCATTGCTCCCAAATCACATACACACAGACAATCTAACACTACCACTCAGGAAACTGATTCATCTTTACCTTCCCATGCATACAAGCATTACTGGTTTATTCAGAAATATCAAAGCCTTTATAAACACTACTCAGCTTGAGGCTAATGATATAGAACAGAAATAGTTTAGAGAAATTTAGTTCAAAAAGCTTACTTTAATTGCAAAGATGATTAGCTGAACCAGTAAGCTGGAAAACAGGCAGGGACTGCTACATTCTAGTATGAATGGCCCTATTAAACAAACCCGACTTGCTTTGCATGCCTGCAGAACCAGGGCAGGCAACCAGTTACACCAGAGTCCACAGAAACCAGCATACAAACAGCCCAACAGCTCTCTCCACATCCAATACCTATTCTGGTTAACAACCAATACTGAAGGCATAGTGTCATTAGATATAGATGCCTACTGTGTTTCTATTAAACAGACATAAGAATGATCCAGAAGTTAACGTAATACCTTTTTGGCATAGTCTGACACGCTATTTACAACACAGATTTCTTACAAAATGTGCAAGAAAGTGTTCAAGTCTATCTTAGCACATAGAAACACTTCAGTGCCTTAATCAGGCAGATTTAAAAGCCCGATTCAACTGAAGCTTCATTGACAGAGTGACTAAACTGGCTTTACGGAGTTATCACAAAGATCAAAACCCCAATAAGCATCTCCCTTTAAGTTTAACTGAAGAAAGGCTATGTAGCCCTGGCAAGGTCTTAAAGTACGTCACACACAAAAAAATAAGAAGTCAGCAATAAAGCACTGATTTTGCTGCATGCTCTATTAAAGACTGGAAAGAAAAAGCCTCTCACATTGCACTCAAAACACAAAGTTAATTCAACAGCCTTCAAAATTTTCCCTCAATCCTGCAAGTCAAACAAACTTACAGCTCCCACAGCAACTTTCAAGCCAATTAAAGTTTCATTTCATTGAGAGACATACATAATAGCAGACTATCTAGATCCTCATATACTCTTATTTTGTAGCCATGTCTCTAGCGCACTTTACTTGTACTTTACATAGGAATTATATACTTAAGGTAGAATCACTCACTTCAGTGCTTTTAGTGTAGTTCCTACCTGAAACTAGACAGCTTTCTATGTACTCTCGAGTTTCCTAGTTGGCATACACCAAAGTCAAAAGAGAAACAACGCAAACCATGATCAATTAGTCCAACCACTAAGAAAAAAACAGTAGCCACATCAATATAATTTCACTTTGATTTAGGGTGCTATCTAATAGATTTATTAAAAGTTTCAACAGACTATAGCTCCAGACTATCTTTCTTGGAAGACACGACAATAGAAGCCACAGTAGACACTGCCTTGTCACAAGAAGTACAAATACTTGCTGTATAGATGGAGAAATAAAAGGACAAATCTAGTTGTCTAAAAGACAATTCACTGTACACATTTTATTTACAGTTTTGTACACTGTCTTAATATGAATGGGACCGCTTTTCTACTTGAGCCATTTTAACCAAAGCAAAATAACCTAAGTAATACAAAGTGTTAAAATACAGCATAAGATACAAAAACAGACATACTATTTCTAGTAAGGAATGTAAATTATGGTGTTAAATTAAAAAAATCCACAATTATGTTTAGGAATTCACACAAACAGATCACTGATTTGACTGAAATGCATAAATTTGTAGCAAAGCTTTGATGTTACCAAAAAAACCAAAAAATTACCAAAGAATGCACAAAATTAATGTTTATTCCACCTTTGTCATATTCCCAGATTCTTCACCAAATGTTACATGAGCAGAAACAACTGAAATCAAAATATCACTAATGTTATCAAATAGGGAAAACAAATAAATTAATCTAGCAGCCATCAGCATAGGTTACAGCACAGATGATGCTGTATAAAAAA
>VYZW01019030.1:0-29769 GCA_013401315.1 Balaeniceps rex | reverse complement strand
TTCCCGGGTGGAAATGAGGGAGGTTCTTTGTTTTTTTTTTTTTTTTTTTCCTGCCCATAATCCATTTAAGGACTAAAACAAGCATTCAACAGGACCTCTAAACTCTTTATCAGCCTGGACATTGCGAATGAATCTGCCTTATATGAACCTAAGACAAAGTCAGTTCACACACATCTGTATGCTCAGATATTTGCTTGATATCTTTGCTTTTGAGATAAATTTGCTTTGCTTGCAGCAAGCCACACACCTGTATGTCTCCCAGGCTGGCCTGCAGATGTGCAGCAGAGTCAAAAGACAGGTCTGGGCACTGGGCTGCTGCAGAGCTGGGTGGGAAATTGCTTCCTTCCAGTACATATCCCGTCAATAGACCTGCTTCTGCTTTTCCACTTAGAACTGAAAGCAAAAATTGAACCCATGAATAGGACTTATTTTCAGTGCAAAAACCACCAAATGGATCCACTTTGCATCAAGTTTGTGGCAGCAGAGCTCTAGCAGAGATAGTGGAATAATAGCAGAGATGAGTTTGTTATAAAATGGTTACAAAACATGAACATTTTCAAAGGGATTTGTCTCTACACAGAGTTTTGGACCAAATTCCTCCACACTCTTCTTGTGTTGTTCGATACATATTTTTGACTTGGTTCCCAGGCAAAAAGTCATTCATTGCAGAACAAATAACTATGACAATATGGATATTTAATTGATTTTTTATGAGTGAATCTGATGTTGCCACATATTTGCCTAAATCCATATTGTGTGACTTTTCAGACACATAAAGGAAAGCAGTGTGTTTTTATATATTGCTATTATGTGCATATTTCCAAATTTAACATGTTAACTATGCTGTATACAATTTTAGCTGACTCTTCATATGTTTCCACACGTTTTCTACTGTAGGTCTTAGAAAAGCTGTGTTCATATAAATATTTAGAATAGCATACTTTTGTTTGATTTACAATTTTTTCAAATGTCTTCTAGATTGGAAGAGCTAGCTTGTTAAGTCAAGCCACTGTTATCTCTGTTACAGAGCATGTAAGGGAATGAACTATTAAAATATGTAAGCACAAACAAATTTGGTAAAAATGTAAGGAATACCAACAGTAAAGACACTACTCCACTGTTGAGTAGAAAACACAAATTTTCTGTAGGGAGAAGGAAAGATAAGAAAATTCCAAGGAACACTGTTATTCTCTCTGAAAAATTGGAGAAGACTCTTTAAATAAAGAGAAATGATCAGGTCTTTTATCAATACCTCAAACATTCCTTGCAACAAAAAAGAAGCTTTTATATGAACTTGTACAATAATCTATATTTTAATATCCCTTTTTATGTTATCAATGCTAGGGAATGTTAATGCTAATTTGATTTTGATTAATTTCTCTCAATGACATAAGATAATCTCTCTTTTTTGTTATACTTACTGGTATATCCATTAGCCTTGCTTCTGTTTCTGCTTATGCTGGCTGTAGATCAGTATAGCATCTCTGAGTTCAACAGAATGTAACTACAAGCAGAACAGGCATTGTTTTCTTTTGCATGTGTACACATAATTTTGAACATATGGTTCCAAGCATATTCTTGATTTAAATTGTCACTAACTTCAATACATGCTTGTTTTTAATTTTTGTTCTACTTTTTTGTTTTGCATTTGTTGCCCAAGAGATTCATAGCCAGCTGCAAGGCTCCTTCTTCGGGCAACACCCAGAAGGACTTAAATGAAGGCAGCTAGAAAACTCTATTATATGAAGGCACCCAGAGATAATGGTTGCCTGGTACAAAGGACTATCATGAGAAGTGAGACTGGTCGTGGTGAATGCAATCTGAATTAACAATCACTACTAGCATAGGAGATTTTGAAAGATCAGATCAGCTTTCATCAGAAGGTAGTTTAACTTCTGGTGAGGCCAACTTTTCTTTCAGATATTTACCGTACCAGGAAGAGACTGGAAAAGGGCTATTTTCCTCTTATTTCAACACATGATCTGGACAGTTTAGCAGACTTCAGTATCCCTTTGGCACAAAAGAACCTTTCAGATATATATAATATTTTTTGCCTTCCAGTTTTGATCCAGAAATACCTAAATTGTGTTAGTTGAGCATACTATCTTGAAGGGTAAGATGCAAAAATGTTTGTGTCCCATCTAGGAATTCACAAGCACTGTAGCAGAAAGATATTGAATGAGACTCAAAACATCTGCAGTTTTGAATGACAGTCTATATATTTTGGAAGAATCTTTTGTTACATTTTGTTTATAATTTACTGTCACGGAATCCACTTAAATTGACTTCAGAAATAACATTAACTAACTGCATCATAAATGTGAAAAGGAATCTCTCTTCAGCACAGGCTGATTTGGTTGAAAGTTGGCATAATGTTAAAGTCATCAGAAATAAGGTGGCAGAGTGTCCTATTTAACTCTCCTGTTAGAAAATATACATTTTTTACCTGGTGATAGTGAAAATTGAAACATAATAATTCTGATGTAAGCACTGGCAATTTTATATGTATCCATCATACTAATGCTGATCTCTATTGCTCTGAGGGCAAGGTATAGCTCTTAGTAACACAACTTTAGTTTAAGTTTAGCACAGTTTTCTCTTATCATTAAATGCTATTCTCAATCTATCAGATTTGGGGGAGTTAATAGGGTGATTTAAATCTTGAATGTCCTATTCTTCACATCTATCAAGAGGTTATATAGCATAAAGAGATGAACACACACTGAACTTCCACACTTTTGCTGGATATCCTGAACAACTGGAAGATGAATAGGAAACAAGATTTTAAAGATAGGAAGGACAGGTCATTTTATAGAGAACAATCATACTTCCCCCACCACCACCCTAAGTAAAATAAAGTGGTCCCTTTTACTTTTTTGCCAGCTTAGTTCTCCATGCTTCCAGTCAGCACAGTAGCACTTTTCTGCACTTGTTTATATAATCTGAGTGTAGACGTCCAGAATTGTACAAATTAGTCCTGTCTCTACATTTTTCTTTCTTTAGAAAACTTCAACTAAAAAAGATGACGTATTCCTTTTCTAGCAGACACATGACATCATCAGCCTCTAGGTCTCTCTCCTATGATGTTCTAATTTCAGCGTCATCCACTTCTGGTCGGATACTTTAATGTATTGTTTTGTCGCCTACATTTGTTGTGGTTTAACCCCAGCCGGCAACTAAGCACCCAGCAACCCAGCCGCTCGCTCACTCCCCCGCAGGTGGGATGGGGGAGAGAATCAGAAGAGTAAAAGTGAGAAGACTCATGGGTTGAGATAAAGACATTTTAATAAATAAAGCAAAAGCTGTGCACACAAGCAAAGCAAAGCAAGGAATTCATTCACTAGCTCCCATTGGTAGGCAGGTGTTCAGCCATCTCCATGAAAGCAGGGCTCCATCACACGTAACAGTTACTTGGAAACACAAAACTCCATCACTCCAAATATCCCCCCTTTCCTTCTTCTTCGCCCAGCTTTATATGCTGAGCATGACGTCATATGGTACAGAATATCCCTTTAGTCAGTTGGGGTCAGCTGTGTCCCCTCTCAACCTTTGCGCACCCCCAGCCTACTCACTGGTGGGGTGATGTGAGAAGCAGAAAAGGCCTTGACTCTGTGTAAGCACTGCTCAGCAGTAACGAAAACATCCCTGTATTATCAACACTGTTTTCAGCACAAATCCAAAACATAGCCCCATACTAGCTACTACAAAGAAAATTAACTCTATCCCAGCCAAAACCAGCACAACATTATGTCCTAATGTTTAGGCACCAGTAAAATTCATCAAAACTATTTTCTCTGTGTGTCAAACTCATTAACAGCACTATTAAATAAGGTTGGTCTCAATGTTAACCAATTAAGACCTGTATTAACACGTTATACTTTCTTTTTAGTTCAACCCAATGCCTCATATCTTTGGTCATTTCCTTAACAAATCATTAAAGTTGTACTGGTATCAATATTTTTATCATCATTATCTGCTGAAATATTACAGGGTTAGGGTATTCAGTGTGAATTACTTTCCTTGCATTTCCCATATTGAGATATGACAGCTATGAAGGATAAATTAAAAACCACAGTCTCTTTGTTGATCACTGATATTGTACTACTCCATCTATCTCTGAATTTTAATAATTTAACAACCAAAGGTACTACTAACATAAAACTACCAGTTATTTTGACCATTTTTCTTCTTTCTTAAATAGTTGTCCCATTTAACAATAAGAAGCATGACAGCAGCTATATGGAGTCAAATCAAAGCTACATCTAGCTCAGCATGCTGTCTCCAAGAGCAAGTGCTTAAGGAATAGAACAAAAATAATTATTATTTTACCAGAAGTCTCTGAACGCCCAACAATGGGGATATCAGAAATATCTCACAGATGCTCTAAGCCAGATTTTGGTTTCAACATACTTAGTAACAAACTGGATTTTGCTTCTTGTCTAGTACTTGTCTAGTCTCTTTCTTGTCTAGTCTTGTCATGTACTTGTCTAGTCTCCATTTGAGCCCAGATATGATGGGGTTACCTCCCAAATTGATAAATGTATAAAAATTTATATTTCTTAAATTACATTTAATGTAAAAATTGCTTCAGAATTTAGATGGGGAATATTTGTGACCACTTGCCTTTGTTAAACTGCTTGGGGATTATTTTCATTTGGTGGCAGGAACTACCATTTCTAGATGTTAAATAACCATCTGCCTCTTATGTCCATATAAATACTTTTATGGAAAACTGAAGCAAAATGTTTATTCAGTTGTAGGGCCGTACAGAGGTTACCTTTACTTTTCAGCCATTTCTTCACCATCTAGTTGCCGTGTTTCTTTCTTCCTTGTTCTCTTTTTATGTATTATAATTTGACATTAGATGATCTATTCAAGTACCTCTGTTCTTTATGGCATAGTTTTATTTCCTCATTAATATGTTTTTTTCCTTTGGTCATTCGTTATAGGTAACTTTCCAGTTCCTACTCTATTATTCAGGTAGTTTCAAGAATTCTCCAACATTTTAAAACTAGGTTTCAGTTTGATCAGGAATTATTATTCCTAATTATCTGTGAAAGGAAATGCAATCCTGGCTCAGAAACAGCCAGTCTGATGAGCTGGCTTTGTGCCGCAGGTCTTGGATTCCCTGAGATCCCAGGGTGCGGAGGAACTGAAGTGCCTAGGAGTCAAAGCTGACCCAGAAACCTTGGCATTTGGATGCTATGGTTCCCACGAGATTTGAAACTCCTGGCTTCATGTCTGTCCAGGCTGAAATTGAGCCAAGAGCTTGCTAACCTTGGAGGACCTGGGAGTCTGGACCTTTGCAGCTGGCAATCCCAGGACTTTCTGGGTCACAGGTCCTTGTGAATCCATTCAGTGGCTCTTTGCAGAACTGGGAGCCTGGAATTGTCTTTGCTTTGGGCCACACAGGAGCCTGGAAGTGGAGGTGACAAAACCAGCCTGGAAAATAGGTTTCCATTGCAACTTTGTATTTGAACTCCTTTCATGAAACTTTCTTACAACAATAATTTGGAATTGTTTTAAGGTGAAACAGTTTTGGAGCAGTGTTAAGCGTGTTAATTTGAAGGGCCTCTGCAAGTTTCTGGATGTTTTGCTCTTGGAAACACTGATATGTGGAAGAAGAGCATTTGAGGTATCTTGCAATGACTCCAGAAGTTTGATTTCAACTTTTCCTCTGGATTTGCCCTAAAGAGCAAGACGTGTCCTTGATTTTTGATGACCTCAAGGTTATTTTCACATAAGGGTAGATGGAGATGTGTGTATAGTATGTGTTTATGCTGGAATTCCACAATGATCATAATTCTACTTCCCCTAAATTAGCTAGAGTTTGGCAACTGATTTCAGTTAAAACAAATTAGATGTTCATTCAGAAATAAACAGACTCTTTTGGCATGTTGAGCTTGTGTCTTTTCATAATGGGTATGAGGCTTGTTGCTTTTTAAAACTGGAATGTGGTTTATGTAATTTATGGACATAAACTAAAATGACAAAGAATTCCAGAACAAAAGTGACAACGTTGTTAGGGTTCCAGTAATGTGGATACTTACTGGTTTTGGTTAATTATTTTTTTTTTCCTAAAGTAATAAATTACATCTTTAGTCTCTGGCTACAGATGCAGAATGTTACCCTTCCTTAGCACTTTGGATTACCAGAACTTTACGCGGGTGAAAGTCACTTTTAGTGACAAGGTCAGAGTTCAGGTTCAATTTGGATTAGCCTCCAAACATTCAGATGCTTACTGTATCTTAATAATGGAACAGTTATTGGGTAAGAACTGTATCAGCTTCTTCACTATGTAAAATCTGGGCTAAGAATACTATGGGAGAAGCATTTTGTCCTCAAAATTTCTAATACTTTTTGCCTGAGGAGCCAGGAAACTTGTGAAGCAGTCTTTCTCTCAGACTTTGTTGCTGTTTTACCAGCTTTAAAAGCATGCGCTGCAGTGGGACAGGGCTCTGCGAGACCCTTTGTTTAACTATGTCAGTTAACGCTTGTTAACTGAAATAATGTTTCTTGGGATAGGACAGTGCAGTGGAAAAACAGTCATTGAAACAAAGGTTTAGAACCCCAAGGGTTTTTTTTTCGGGCATATTATTAAAATTCAGCGAGTGGGAAAGCAGTTAAAAATGTGAGGCACAGAAACCAATTCAGACACCCTACCTGACCCTTAAAAAAAAAGGTAGAGGAAAAAAAAAGGTGTGATGTGGTTGAGTTTCTATGGTAAACATTTTTAGCTGTAAAAGCAAGCAATCAGTCCGTGTTTGGATTATCAAGAATAGAGACCTCCAAAATGGTATGTCATAGTACGCAATTACTAAGATGGATATGAAAAGGAAACATCTAAATTATATTTTTTGCAAAAGAGAAGATATTATAAATAGCTAAATGAAGTGTCTCAAATAAAGCAGAAACTATTATGTTTATTACTTTTTTTTTTTTGGCCAAGATTCTGTTCAGCAACATTAAAGTTAAAATTAAATGTTAAGAATATGCTTAAGACTTGTTCATCTCTTAAGCAAAAGCGGAAACGGACATTAGTTGTTAGCTTTAAAATCACTCAGATGATTATAGGACACCTTAAACTACAAAATAACATACAGGACATATTTAGTGAAAGCAACAGCTAAACCTATAGTGACTGTAGTGGAGCCAGGATTGCATACAGGAGTAAACAGAAGGACCAGTGGTAGTATTAAGGTCCTCCTTCTTTTAAACAGGTCCTGATTGTTCTGAGTGGGTTTCTCTTTAATAGGAAACTACATTCTTCTAATTAACAAAAAATACGCCTAAACAGAAATAACAACTTATCTCTCACAATTCACTAATCAAAAACATCTGCTAACTTTGTAATCTTTCTAACGATTTAAAAAGACCTGCTTAAGAACCTTACTCAGTCTGACCTCTATGCTGGTAAGGTGTGAGAGAGAAGATAGAGGACTAAATGCTCTCCTGCTGAGAAGGTACCTGAGGTCTCATACTTCATGTTAGACTGTTGTCATTGGGCCACTTTATAAAGATCAGAAAGATGTCAACACAGCTTCTGTGTATAATAGAATATATAAAGCCTAATCACAGCTTTTTAAGAATATTTCTGGATGTGTTTTGTGAAAAGAATATATTTGGGCTCCTGATGCCAAGTATATACAGGTACATCTTTTCAACTCATGATTCAAACTATCTAAGCACCACAAAGGAGTGAAATGTATTTCTGTACTGTACTATTTCCTGATAAATAATAAGTACCATGTCTCAAGTGCTAGAACACAGTCTCAGACTGAGTTCAAACATTATTCTCAAGGTTATGTCCTTATATCTTCAGTGCTTAGGATGCAGATGCCTGAATGTCTTATTAGATATGAATCTAAATTAATAATGTGCTTTATGTTTATGTAGATAATTGGGCAGTTAGAGAGGAAAAAAGCAAATACTGAGTGGAAAACAAAAAGGGAAATGATAGGCAGCATCAAGTAAAACCTTGAAATAATTATTATTATATTTTACACTTTTGTAAAAATTTTTGTAAAACTCTTTGTTCATTTGTTCTTCCTTATAAAAATATTTTATTCAATTCAGGTCTCACTTCTGCCTGCTTTATAGAATGTTGAAAAACACATAATCAGCAAAATTTATGCAAGAAAAATAGCAACCACAGATATTCCTGAGAGTTTACTTTGTGCTGAATGTCTACATTAATAGATGTCAAACTATTTGATTATCATTAATTGGATTTTAGAAAAGTTTACAATTCCAGAGGACCTGGCTAGGAATTCTTTGCATTATTGACAAAGTTTGTGTTCTGCTTTCTGTCACTTGAAATAAACAGCTAGAAAATGTGTTTGTCTGCAGCCGTTTTCTGTATTATGTTAAGGAGCATTAAATGGAGAACATTAATTTGAGGAGATTCCTTTATAAATTTTGTTCAGTAAGTCACCAGACAGTTAAATCTGATTCTTGTTCTGACTGTATTAGAAAAAAAGAATTCTCTATAAGCTTTTATTGTTATATCATGCTGATATGAATAGGAATTGAGATTAATAAAGATGACACATAAACAACTAAGTCAGATAAGGACATGAGTAACCATGAACAGATATGATTGCTAAGGAAAATAAACTCAGAGGTTTGGGGGGAAGCTGGTCGAGGGGTGGTATATAAATAAACAGCAATAATAAACTTAACTGTTTTTCAGAATGATATAGATAAAAATGTATTTCTCTTCTCTTATACTACAGTGGGAAATGTTCTGTCACAAAGAATGAGACCCTAGCTGAATCTTTCTTAAAAGATAATAAATGTCTATCTCTTTTCTTAAGTGGCTGATTTTTAAACATAAACCAGCATGTCCTTACACAAAAACTCTGTCTTTTAAAATTTATTTTGTATCACTCTTGAAGGATTCGAACACAGGAAACACATTTAAAATGATATAATGGAAGAACATAACATTTTAAGTCACACAGATTGACTCATATTAATTTACAGGGCACTAGTCATGACCTATCAGTTAAGGAGTCACAATATTTTCCATAATAAACCTCGCTTGAAGTTGCTCTTTCCTTTTTTGTCATTCATAAGCTAATCCACATGTATCACAGATGTTTATGCAGATTCATGAACATTTTTGAAAAATGTAAGTTTTATTTTAGATGACATTAAAAAAATATTATAACTGGTTTGCAGCAAAAAGTGTGTTGTTCATGTGCCCCTGGTACATTTGCCTAAGGAGCAGATTAATTCTTGAGGTTGCCTCCTCCTGACACACCCCCTAAAGCACCAGGCCACTCAGTCCTGGGTTGTGTCTAGGTGGTGATAAGTGTGCTCCACAGTCCCAACCTCCTGTGATGTTCCCACTGTGGGAGCATGTTGGACACAAGGATGCACAGGTGCATTCAGAGGGAGGGCAGCAGAGCGAAGGGTACTACCCCCTGGCAGGGGAGATCCGTGCTCAGGGGCTCCACGAAAGAGATGTAGTCAATGTGTGTCTTCATGCTCCTCATATTGCTGCTGCTGTGGTATGGGAAAAGTGATAGGCACAAACCACAGATGATGGGTTAGTCCAAGAAATAGAATGGTTCAAACAATTGAATTGTTTTGGCAGGCTAAATGAATTGAAGGTCAAGAATGTACATATATTACAGTGGCTCTGAAGGGATTGGCTTTGTTTGCGTGTTTCTGCCAAAATAGGAAATAAATGTGAATAATGTTATAATGCAGTTGCACACTATTATGCTGTCACCTGTAAATGCAGAAACTAGATTCATTGACCTGTGATTCTCGTTCCATTTGGTAATGTCAAGATTTATGAAAGATGATGAGTTCTGGAGAAGTTTGTTCAACTTTTGCTTGGAGAAAAAAATGGAAGAGGGTAGCTTTGCCCTGAGGACAGAGATTTGAAGGTCAATATCCCTTGCTTGTCACAGGCTTGCAGTGTCACAGGCTCTTATGTGACTCATTCCCAGAAAAAAATTGTGAAGTTAAATGAACTAATCCTTATAAAATTTTAGGTCTTTCTAAGTCTGAAAAATATCAAGGAAATATGAAGTAATAATTCATTTCATGTCATATTCTTGTATGCATCAATTGAGTTGGGTCAGATCACACCTCCTCATTGTGGTGTTAAAAAAAAAAAAGTTGTTGGTTTAGGCCAAAAAGTGGAAATTTATAGTTATAAAATAACATAAACACCAAAGCTTGTGAGCAATACTTATATTTTAGTTATGACATAATCAGAGTTACGTACTGGGATGATTTTTCTTCTCAGCTAAGGGATGCCACAAGCTTTTCTATAGGCTAGCCCTTGGATAACATAAACATAATACTAATTCTTCTCAATAATTATTTTGTTAACAATATCAAACATTGAGTGAGCTATCTCACTGCTACCTAAGATTCATATTCATATGAATTTAATGAGACATGGATGTAATAGTTCATATTGTACCTATATATGCTACCTACTTAGAATAGTTGTTGAACACTTTATCAGCTAAAGAGAACAAAGTGTTTACATGTTAATATGTAACAGATGTCTGAATCAGTTATCTCTGCTTATACTAAATATTATATTACATCCTTAATTTTGGCCAGTACACAAAAATCTATTGCCCTGGAAAATATACTTGTAGGTCACACCCATTTGCAAACTTAAATAAGATGTCATATTAAATTGTGGATTTCATTGTTAAAAAGTAGAAGTATGAATCAGTATTTAAAATCATTTTAGTTTAAATTACATACTGTATTAATTATCTCAAATTATTCCTGATAGGAATTTTCCACAATAAAAAAGAGTGGGAAACTCTAAAAATTTTCTCATGTACTGTTTGTGACTCAAACACAAGCAAGCAATACCATTCATATTATGATCTCAATTAGTGATCCACAGTGAAGGTACATTTTTCTAGTGGAAAAAAAATCCAGCTTATACATGAAATACAGTTTGCATCTGAGAAAACCGCAATCAAATTCTAATCTCTTTGAAATCTGAACAGAGGTAGAGACAAAATGCATTATTCTTCACTTTCACAGATCAAGATTTCAAAAATAAGATTCAGCAATCTGTCATAAGAAAGAAAAAAATGTAAGGTTTAATAACAAATATATCTTTGTCAAAATTCACAATCACACTTGTTAGAACAGAAGATAGTAATTTAAATCATTTTCCTATACAAATTTCAGTAAGTTTTACAAGAACTTAGTGTTTAACAGCAGAGGGCATTCTGATTTTCTGGGAAGGTAGTAAAAGGACATTTTAATTTACATCAATACTGTGAAAGTATATATATAGTGTATGTAAATATATATAAAAGAAAGAGTAAGAAAAATATAAATACAAGGCAAAATCTCACAGTAAAATAGTAAGATCTGCATACATTTTAAGCAGACTGTCTTTATTGTATTATGTGTTTTGAAATTGAAGAAAAATCACTAATATTTCCTGGTTTTAGGGTCCAAATATTTGTTCATATGGAAGCTGGTTTGGATATATGTATGAATGTATGTATGCATTCATGCATGTGTTTATACGTATGTATGCCTTCTATGTTTCAGTCTGTGGTCTGTAGAGAAAAAAGTTGAAGCACTTGTTGTAGGCTATATAAATATATTCAAGTGAATTTGAAAGGAAATACATACATACATATACAGTTAATATAAATATATTTCCTTTCAACTTCACAGTTATGAGATGCACAAGTGACTATACCGCTTTGGAATACCTCCCTGTATGATTTAAGTTAAGTATTTAATCTTTTTCTACTATGGATATAGTCCTGCCATTCTCTTTCGAGTGAAGTTCCCACTGAAATCAGGAGAAGTTTAGTCTGAGCAAGTGTTTTAGGTTTAAGCTTTTTATTGAGAAATAGCTGTTAATAATCCCCTTTTCAAAGAAAGACTATGCTCTGAAGCAGCTTCAACATTGTATTCTGCTAATTTATTGTTTTTAAACTTACACTTAAAAGACACATTTATGAGCACATAATTTAGAAATTAACATCTGGATGCTCAGAACAGTTGCAGTTTCAGAGTAAGGTGGCTGGAGAAACGCTTCCCATCTACTGGTGCTCAGGGTTATATTGAATTTGCTTCCTGGAGCAGGAATGTGAGGCAGTGCAATGGCTTTCATATGTTTACAAATGGTGCGTGAAAAACATCACCGTTCAGCATTGTTTGGGTAAGTTAGACCCACAGGTTGTATACTCAGCATGAATTTTTCCTGTCACGAGAGAGGATAAGCTCATCAGGTCCATTAGGTCAGAGGTTGAATAGGAAAGGCAAGAGACCATGCAAGAGTTCCCACCACTGTGCCCTACTTGTAAATAAATAGAAGACTTCAGTCTCCACCACTATCAGGTCTTCTCTTTTCACAAACACTTAATTCAGCAGCACAAATAGGCTTTTTTTTTTTTCTTAAAAGATAAAAAGACACCTACAGATCTTATTCTGTTTGCCTGGGACTGTCTGCCTTTCTTTACCATTTGTGATGATTGATTGCTTCTGTGTTTCATCAATTAAAAAAGTTTTAGAGTACAAAGTCTTCAGCATGTTTAATAGAGTCTGGTTAAGTAAACATCCTCCACCAAAGCAGCACAAGTAGAGCTTAAAATAAATACTGCTACTGTGCCAAGTTCATAATTGCTTGCACATTTAGCACTTTACCATGTCTTAAGCATAGCCATAAAAAAAAGCTTTGTGTACTTACTGTAGTTGTCATGAAACTATAGCCATTTAAGTAGTGCGAGGTATTTACATTTTTGAAATATTTGATTTTCCAGTTTATATTATACATAGAATTTGTTTCAAAGAACCAAAAGCTGAGCCTGAAGATGAGCAGTGGTCAGGCTTTGTCAACAAACTAGCCATGTAAGTGCTTTGATACTAATTTCTTTCAGTAGAATAAATTTTCAAGGATACAATGTGAAAGGATCCAATGTATCTGTCACTCCTAGTGTTACCAGCTTTATTGGAAAGGCAGACTTTCATCTGTGATTTCATTTCAAGATAGATAAAATCTATTGTAGTTAGGTGACAGATACCTGTTACACCCAAGTAAACTAACCTTAACTGGGTGTTTCAAAAACATACCACTGAAAAGCCTTATACTTAATTATATTTGGGGGGACAAGAATATTCAAGAAAAATCTTTTATGCAGAGTAATTTATGCATTAAAATCAATGCAAATTAAAAAAAAAGGAAAATATTTATACTAGAAAAATCTAGAAATTGTAGAAGTTACATAAATGTAATTTCTTCCAAATTTAAGACACTTTAAACTGTTAAAATGATGTATTTTTAAAATGATGTATCCTTAGGGTAAATTTGTATCAAGCCCAATATATAGACAATGTAATGCCTGTACAAGAAATTAATAATAAGGTTTAAAACATAATGAGGAAACAGGATATAAAGATGATAAGTGATAATACAATGTTAAAAAAACAAGTAGTGTGTAGAATATCAATGATTACAGATTCTCTTTTTTAGTGACAGTTGATTGTAAGAAGGAATGCTGGCCAAGATTTTGAAAAGCCATTAGTGTTTTGTTTGTATCTGCTGCTAATATGATTGATTCAGGCATGTTAAAAAGAACAGGTTTTCGAAAGAGAGATACTCAACTTTTCCAGCTAATCAAGCCTTAAACAGGCAAGATATGCATGGGCAGACTTTGCATGAGCCTCTACAGGAATCCAAGGTAAACTTGCTGCTGTTCATGTAGTGAATCTTACATTTGTAGTCTTGAAATGTGGCCTGCAGATCATATCCTCAATAACTTAACTTTTCCAGGGTGTGTGTTTGACAAGCTGGATTATCTCTTATGCATCCAGGGTATCTAATTCAGTTGCATTAGGTACAAAACTCCAGGTTTGTCTATCCTAAGCCTTGAGGAAATTTGAGGTTGGAAGTAGGCATATATAGATGGAATGGCTGTGGCTACATTATTCTGGGCTATCTGCCAGGATGCTCCAGCATTTATCTGTCATCTGTGCCTAACTTTTTTTCCCTAAAAATTTCTCACATACAGTCTTCTCTATCGCTGCTGAAAGCTTCATTTTCAATCTTGTTGTCTAGAGTGAGAATATGTTTTTTTTCTACCAATTGCTAAGAAATGTGGTCAAAAAAAGGAAAGAGAAGGAAGTCCTGAAGAAAAGATAGCTAAAGTGCTTCCCTTCTAAATTTTGCTTTAGCTTAAATCTGAGTTCCAATTTTTCTGTCTACAGCCTGTTCCACCTTCCATGTCTCTTTCATTTTTCCCTCCACCACTTCTTTGGGCCTGTGAAATTTTGAGTGTGTTCATATGCTTAATAAATGATGAAAAGTAAAAACTGATAGTTATATTATTAGATGGTCACTAGAGGATTTGAAGAGTTCCCATGCTTTACACTGGAATTGAAAATACAAGATAGCTGTATGTGTATGAATGAGAAATCAACTATTTAAAATACAGATTATTGTAAGAATTCCTACTGATTATATTTGTGACATGTTTGACCAAGCCATTGGCAAACAGAGTGTTCCTCTTTTGAATTCCAAACAATAAGATAGCTATATTAGGCAATGTTTTTTAATATACATGAAATACTAAATTTGAGGTTTGCTTAAGCATGCAATAACCATTCACAAAACTTAAAACTAGGTCAGGAAAAGTTTTCATATTTCATGAGCCTGTATGCATTTGTTTGAAATTGTGTCACAATATTTCCAAGCATTTGTTACAATTTATATTGTGTTAGCAAAAGGAAGTACTGCACTGTTAAGAAAAAAATGAGCTTTCAATTGACTGCTTCAATTAAAAACATGTTAAGTGTTGCAATTTCATAGCTGTGCAATGATACAGTGCATTTGCTTGAAGATGACACAGCACTACAACTGCCCCAAAAATGAGTAGCACAACCATGCTATTCACTCAACAGAGGAAACTAAAGCATTACAGAGAAAGGAAACTTTAACAAACAGGTTCACATCACTTAACAGTTCAGTTAACCAACTACTTTGATAACACATTGAAAAGTATATTTAATTACATATCATTTGTGTTTCAAGAACATGAGAATGAATATCTGATCTAGAAGGGGAGATTTCTGAAAGAAATATTATCCTTCTGTGAAGGGGATGCATTGAAAGTGGTTTGTTTTATTTTTAAGAAAGCTAATTACTCTGGAGAAGAAAGATAGATTTATCCAAGTTAAGATAGCAAGTAATCTCTTAGTCTGGATATTTACCTGATACGGATCCAAGTACTGATTTTCAGGATATTCTTTCCTTCTTTCTCTCTATGTTTTTTTTTTTTGTTGTTGTTAGTTCGTTTTGTTTTCCTTTTATTTCTCACCTCCTCTCTCTCCTGAGCATATGTGAGCATATGTTGTAGGTGTATATGATAACATTAAATAAGCACCTAAAGAAGTATTAGAAATCATACCATAATGTACTTATCTAAAATGAAGTATGTTGCTAAACTGTGGAAACAGGAAAAATTTAGATTATAAGGTTGAAGACATCTCAGGAAAAATGGAAATGTTAAATTCAATGTTAGCTTAGTATAAGAGTTTCAATTACTTTGCTGTAAATGCACAAGTTATATAGTCTTTTCTCTGCTACCATGGATCTGCTTGAAGACTGCTGCTGTAGTTTGCCAATGGTTTTCTTATACTGGGGAACTTAAATTGGGATGCAGGGCTCCAGATGTAGTCTCGTGAGTTCCAAATAGTTCAGGGCCTTTTGCAGTTAAATGCCAAACAGGGAAGAAGCCTCTCAGCCTGCAGACTGATCTTTTAATGTGCTTCTGGCTAGCCTTCGTCACTGCAAGGGCACCCTCTCGCTCAACTCCACCAGGACCCCCAGGGCCTCCTCTGCAGAATGGCTCCACAGCCAGTTGACCCCCACTCTGCACTAATGCACTGGGCTGTCCCCTCTGGGGGGAATGATTTTGTACCCACTGATGTTGAACTTTATTAGGTTTCCATCAGCCCATTTCTCTGACCTGCTGGGGTCCCTCTGAACAGCAGCCCTGCCCTCCCACATATCAACTGCTCCCTGCAGTTTGGTGTCATCTGAAAATTTGCTAAGGATGCATTTGATTTCTTTTTACTAGTTGATAATTAAGACATCAATCAGTATTGGCCTCCAGCATGGACCCTGAGGCACAGCACGCGCAGCTGCCCATCAGCTAAATTTTAGCTGAAGCAGACCAGCCAGTTTTTCACTCACCTCTTACTCCACCTATCCAGTTCCCTCCTCACCAGTATGGCTACTGGGAGGACAGGCTGAAAGTCATGCTCAGTCAAGGTACACGGTACCTGCTACTGTCCCCTCACCCCCACAGCCAGCTGTGCCATCATGAGAGGCAAGCAGAAGAGGTAAGTAGGAGTCACCTGAACTGACTGAGGCCTTGTTACAGTCATGGTTTAGCCCCAGTCAGCAACCAAGCACCACACAGCTGCTCACTCACCCTCCACCCCCAGTGGGATGGGGCAGAGAATCGGAAGGGCAAGAGTAAGAAAACTCACGGGTTGAGATAAAAACAGTTTAATAATTGAAATAAAATAATAATAATAATAGTAATAATGATAATAATAATAATTGCAATGAAAAGGAGAACAAGAGAGACAAACAAAACCCAGGGAAAAGAAAATAAATGATGCAACTGCTCACCATCCACCGACCGACGCCCAGCCAGTGCCCGAGCAGTGATCGCTTCCCCCCAGCAAACTCCCCCTGGTTTACATACTGAGCATGATGTCATATGGTATGGAATAGCCCTTTGGTCAGTTTGGATCAACTGTCTTGGCTGTGCCCCCTCCCAGTTTCTTGTGTACCTGGCAGAGCATGGGAAGCTGAAAAAGAAAGTCCTTGACTGGTGTAAGCACTACTTAGCAACAACTAAAACATCAGTGTGTTACCAGCGTTCTTCTCCTACTAAATCCAAAACGCAGCACTATGCCACCTACTAGGAAGAAAAGTAACTCTAACCCAGCCAAAACCAAGACATACAGCAATCTGTAAACTCTGTATTGTCTATTTTATTTTCTGTTTCTTCTTTAGTATGTAAACATCTGTAGCATGCTACTACTAATTTTAAAATATTAAAATAAGTTACTAATTTACATGATCAAACACAGGGTGTTACATACTTTGCAAATATTCAGCTTTAGGAAATGGTTGGATACACACCAGCATTCCACAACAGGCCACTGATACAATTTTGCTTCATTCAAACAGTCCCTTGGAGTTTGATACAGTTCTTGGTCAATCCCCGCCCAGCACTTAGGTCACTTCAGTCCCTAATTCTGAAAATCCAACATCTTTTCTTGAAACAAAGTCCAAACTCAGTGATGCATTATTCCTGTGTCCAAAGATCTAATACTTTAAAATCAAGGGATTGAATACAAATTAGGACTTTTTTTTTTCATCTAAGTCAAACTGCCAGTAGTCAGGGGATCTGGGGAAACTGAAGAATGCAACTTTCAGAGGGTAACAGGCCAGAACTTTCCTGTCCCACCATCTGAGGTCTTCCTCTGTGCCAGGATGCCTTTTAGGTACAAAATGTGACAGATTATGATGAAGCAGGGTGAGGCAAAGCTGCCTTAAAAAAATCCTTTCACAACTACAGTAATTGAGTTCATTGGCTGAAGGGTACTTACAGATTTGTTTTAGCTTTCCACAGATAATTGCACATGTACAAATGCAACCGTATTGTACTTTTATTAGGGATTTATTCTATGGTGAAGGAAATATTCAGAACTTCAAAAAAATCTTACATAAAAAAGCCAATATGAAATGAAATATCCACATACAAATGAATTCTATAATCATTTCAGCTCCTCTGAGCAGACAAAACGGTCCTTTCTGTCTTTTACAGATGACTTTGTGTTACAATGAATATCCCAACTTTTTCAATGAGTTTAAAAAGTTCCATTTTTCTGCCTATCTAAATGCCACAGTGCCATACATTCTCCTCTGAGAGGGAGCAGGACTGTTCTCACGACACCCTTGCTCAGGAAGAAAAGCATCGTTTTCTCTGCAGCATTGAGGGAATAATAGGTTAAGTGACTTTCTCAAGGACACAGGAAATCTGTGGTAAAGCAGAAAAAGGAATCCCAGTATCATGAAACTCTAGACAGCAGTGTTAACCACCAGACCACCAGAGCTCAGGCCTGAGGCACACTCTGCTGAGGGGGAAAAAAGTCAAGCTAAATGTTTCAAACTGAAGCTGGTGGGACTTCCAATCTCTTCCACAGTTACTCCCCAGCAGAGCTGCATGGGACCTCGTGCATTGGCTGACTGTAAAAACAAAAGCTCTGAAGGATACATGGTAAGGGGTGTTGCAGGAGACCGCCTCCTGTGAGCTGGGACAGCAAGGAGAGGACTTTCTGGACAGCACTGCACGTTGTGTCAGCTTTCAGGTGTGCTGTCAGCACGGTTTCTGTGTCAGTGTTGTGGTTTAGCCCCAGTCGGCAACCAAGCCCCACACAGCCGCTCACTCACCCTCTCCCTGCCCCTTGTGGGATGGGGGAGAGAATCAGAAGGGCAAAAGTAAGAAAACTTGCAGGTTGAGATAAGAACAGTTTAATAATTGAAATATAATAATATCAATGAAAAGGAGAACAAGAAGAGAGAGAGAAGCAAAACCCAGGGAAAAAAACAAACAAACAAACAAAAAAAACCAAGTGATGCAACCGCTCGCCACCTGCCAGTGGTGGACACCCAGCCAGTCCCTGAGCAGCAATTGCTGCCCCCTGGCCAACTCCCCCTGGTTTATATACTGAACATGACGTCATATGGTATGGAATAACCCTTTGGTCAGTTTGGATCAACTATGTTGGCTGTGCACCTGGCAGAGCATGGGAAGCTGAAAACATCCTAGACTAGTGTAAGCACTACTTAGCAACAACTAAAACATCAGTGTGTTATCAGCATTGTTCTCATACTAAATCCAAACCACAGCACTATGCCAGCTACTACGAAGAAAATTACCTCTATCCCAGCCAAAACCAGGACAGTCAGTTAGAGAACATTTAAAAAAAACAGTTGCAAATCCCTCTAATCAGAGTTGCACTTGACATTCGCAGACCACACCAGGGGAAACAGACAAAAAATTAACCTGAAAGTCTAAAAAGGCTTTTTTTAATAGCCTGTGTAGCCTGCAGTTGTGGAGGGGGTGGCACAGGAGAGACTGGCGGTTCTTCTGTGCAGTTTCTAGCAGTGACAAGTGCAGTAGACACAGAGTCACCCAAGCACAGCATTGACTAGGGACAGTGGCTGCGTACCACACCTCACACTCTCTCACCACAGCTGAATGGTTGGATAGGACAGACAAATTGCTGGTTACCTTGATTAGTGCATTTAACTCTGGGTAAGGGGGAGACAAGAAGGTAGAGACTGTTCAGACACACTAAGTTAACAGAGGACAAGTGAGAAAGAGCAAGAGTGTGTCCAGAGTTTCTTTTACAGGGCAAGGTTAGTCCATCTTACACTCTTCTGTTGACCAGTTATGGAATTAATGCTTAGCTTTAAAATCTGTGAAATTTAATGTATATTCATAATCATCACAGCAGCTAATTTCTTACAGTTATGATGAATGTCGAATATGCTTAAAATAAGCATGGAGGTTTTGTGGGGTTATTTTGGTTGGGGTGTTGTGTTTGTTTTTTTTTTTTTTTATTTAACAAATGCTGCAAATAGCTTAAGTGGTTTAAATCCAATTATCAGAAAGCTTGAAGTGAATGAATAGCAAAGTCACTCTTCATAATATGCTAGGAAATTCTAGCACTGATTAAAAGGAGAGTTCTTTTATTTCAAAGTATTCCTTCAAAATTATTGGATAAGAATTTGCATGTAGAGGATTGCACTTTCTAGTGTTACTTGTTCTAGTCTAAGTGTAAAAATCTCTTTTCTTTGTCTTTATTATTCCACCAGAAAGCCTAATGTCTTGGAATTACCGTATTATGGAAAAATATTTCCTTTCATGTAGAAACAAAATTAATGGACTAGGCACTCTTATTTTCAGCAAAAAAAATATATGGAAATCCTACCTGCATTTACTAGAGAAGAAGAAAAATCTAAAAATAAAACCAAGCACTGAAAATTGACCTTCCTCTTAAATTCCCATATTTTTTTTTTTCAGATAAGAATTCAAAATGTTTCAATGACATTTGCAAATCTGTAAACAGCTGAGTTTACCAGATAATACAAAAGGAACCACTGAAATATCTTGTTTTCCTGCATAGGATTATTATAAATATACAAAGTTTTCTAATGCCAAATTTGGCAAATACGCTAATATTTCACAAGTCACAGTGTCATACATGTTGTAATTCCAATTACAGTTTCTGTGTCGCTAGAAAGTTTGCTTCCATAGCATCTCCAGGACAACACTGTTGCAAACTCTTAATGTGGATTTTGGGAAAAGTCATAGTAGGAATGGGAAAATCTGCCCTGGCATTCCTCATTAGTGCTCCAGTTTCCTGGAAGACTTGTCCCCTGTATATGCAACGTCATGCTGGAAATCATTTGTCTAACTGATGTTTTAGTGCAAGAACATTTCCAGATGGACCCTGATCAGCATCCCCCCACCTCCATTCTGTTTTCTTTGAAAATAAACTTCCAAAGTGGAGACTCTGATTCAGCAGGAAATTCAGTGGTTAAATTGGAGATACTCTTTGGAAAGAGAGGGCTATACCCACAGGTGGTCAGGCTGACATATTTTGGGGTGAAACTGGACTGTCCTTTTGGAAATATAAATAAAAGAGTAAGAGAACACTGAAGCACTTAAATTTCATTTTGATGGGTGTTTTTACTCCCTTACCAGAAAATGAATTAGAGACTAATCCAAATATCAACAAGCTAAATAACACTCTTTCCTTCTCATCAGAAAATTTGATGAAGTTGCAGTGAGAGATATGGTTGAACGGTTTATTGAGATTAGGCTCACTCGTGTAACATTGTCACCTGACAAATGTTAAACAGCTTTTGTGAAGTGCAATTGCTAAAATGTAACAGAATAAAATCCCCAAGTTACACATTTTAATTTCAGTCACAAGAGAAAATATGAAGTGACAGATTTACCTGTACTTTGGTATTTAGCTGTGGTAGGTAAAAACCAAGGAAAAATAATGCTTTGGTCTCAACAAGGGCAAATACTTTGAAGAAAGTGTTTGGCATCTGATTCCAGATCAAATTTCATAGCTAAATCTTTCCTTTGGTCATTTTCAGTCATAAACGTAGGGACAGAAGCACTCAAAGTCCACGACCGTATTTGAATTTTGAATCCTGGCACTGTTTCTGACAGTTGCCAGTACCAGATGTTTCTGAAGACAGTCTTTGTTTATTTTTAACTCTGTTGATAGGAGCCATCTGCTTCCCAAATATCTCAGCTAAAGAATGACTGTAATGTATATTTAATAATTAACTGGTAATGAGCTGAGCTGAGCAACTTTATAATTGAGTAAGCATTTGTAAATCCATTCTCTTCTTTTGCTTACCTAACAGGGTTTATAACTTTTGGATTTTGCAAAGCACAGTATTTTTCAGTGCTTTCCAGTACACGAGGACCTTTGTATACTGGTATGAAGCTAACTTACTTTTCTTTGATATTTTTCACCAATTCCTTAGACAAATGCTATGAACCAAAAAATAAGCCGAATATACCTTAAAAATACTGCCAACAGTATATTCTGAACCAAAAGTATATTCAGTACAGATAAAACGGCAGGTAAGCTTTGTAAAAGACAAAAGTGGATCAAAGTAAAACAGAATCAAGTTATACTTGGGTAAATTTGCTTTCTAAGTTTCTCCTGTGCTCGTCCATACTGTGCAGGGTTTGACTCAATTTATCAATGAGAAAATAAGCCATTCCTATTAACAAATGTTCCTGTTCAAAGAAAATAATGGAAGTTTGTGGAATTTCTCATACAAATCTTATGCAGGCACCCTGATCCCAATTTTTTCTCAGTTGATTACAAAGATTTTTTTGCCTTTGATGATAGTTCTTACAGATTTTGGCCAGTACATCTCACTGTTAAGAGTCACTGATGATCTATGATTTACAGTTGAATGTCAGCTCCAACTTTGAAAACATGAATGTTCTTTTCTTCAGAATTGCTCTGAAAATCCCTTGGGAAGAGGAGAACTGTCTGGCCCTTCCATTTCCAGTCTGAGTAGGAAGTTCAGGGGAGCAAGAAAGCTAGAATAATACCAGAATATTTGTACAAAGTTAAAGCTGAATCTGGAGTGAAATCAAGTGTATGCTTTCTTCTTTTTCTTTTTCAATTAGGCGTGTAATGCTTATCAGCAGATGATTTTATCCTGGTGCCTTGGTCACATCGTAAGGTTGCCACAAAACCCTCCTCTGTAATGAGAACATGACTCCTAGTGTTTTTTGCCTTTATGGTCTGCACACCATGGAAACATGTTGTGGATTTACTGTACCCTGAGAAGACCACCTGAGAAGCTGGTCTTGAGAGACACAGCCAATCTCTGAACTCCCCAGTGGGCTATATTAGACACGCAAGCCACAGCACATACATTAACCCACGTCATCTCTCCTTCTGTGCCCATCCTGGTCTCACATCCCCAATCCCTGCTGCTTATACAGTCGTGGTGGAGAGTACAGCTTTTGCTAGCTATGACGTGCAGAGGCAAGAAATGCACTTTGTACACAACAATTATTTTTAAGCACCATACTGCCCCATATTTAGCCATGTATGACCGTATGATATCTAAAGCAAAACACAAACAGTGAAACTACTGAAGTACTTAGCATCCCTCTTTTGTCTCTAAAGTAGTCAATGACTAACAGCCCTGGGTTTCAGTTTTTACTCAGAAAGACATTTCCATTGGCTTCTGGCTGATTCCAGATTGAATTTTATAGCTAAATATTTTGTGTTTTGGGACTTCAGTCTTAAGCAAGGACAAAAGTGCTCAAACTCCTGTGATCTCTTTGAATTGTGTAGGTTGGCAGATTTCTAAGGCAATTTTACCTGCCTCGGCATGAAAGGAAAATGGGGAGGGTGGGTGAGAATGAATAACCAGAGTTGAACTTCTTCAGGGGTGGACAATTTATCAGCTATATACAGTAGGAACAAGGAAATGTATGGAGTGAGTCAAGATAGACTTAAACTTGCGCACAAAACAATAAAGCAGTGGCACACAAGGAATTTCTCAGTGTGACATGCCTCTTTGCAAAGCTGGCTCTGAAAAGAGCTCTGCATGGGGCTCATTAAAATTCTGCAGTCATGGCCCACAAACAGAGCAAGACACACAATGAATAAAGGTCTGTACAAACATGGAGTTTCAGGGAAAATCAGATTGCTTTGTTATAATCTGACGGTTCAGTCTTGAAAACCATACTCTCAGTAGTATTCCTATTGGCTTCAATGGCATGATGGAGTCCTCAGGACTATCTAAAGAAAAATCAGTTCTGCAGACTCATCAAAAAAACCCCACCAGTCCAAATATACAACATCTATTCACTCCTCCTTCACCCTGTTGCCTCAGTGTGGCTAAGCATATGCATTGTTCTCATATGTTGTTTTTTCTTTTTTATTGAAAATATGAAATGGTATGTGAGGATGATTTTGCATGATATTGTTTGCAATTTTTGTGTAAAGAAATAAGGTAGGATTTTTTTGCTCACAACTTGACAGTAAAACACTGAATTTTTCAAAAGCTAACAGGTTTAATGCCTGAGAGAAACAGTTAGCCAGAACTCTTTCATAACATAAATAGCTCCTGTACAAACCCATAGCCTGCACTTGAGTTGGACCATATTTTCTAGAAGGAAATCTAAGGTGAAATCCTCATCCTGCCTTCTCACAGACATAAACAGCTAGAGGGAAGTGGAGAACTGAGTCCTGGAATTTTTTTGTTTGGTTTAATTCAGGGTAAAATCTACCCTTGATTATAGTTTATGAACACTAATGTGTACAATAAAATGGTAAATGCTATACAGCACTGTTCTTTAAAAAAATGTATTTCCTTACAACTAACATACAACAGTTGCTCCAGAAATTCCAATGCTGTCCTCCTTTCTCAGGCAACACCCCTCTTCATTAGTTTCATCTGGATTTTATCTGAATAAAGAACTGCAGGATCTGCTCCCATGGACTGTGGATGAAATAAATTCAACAGGATAACTCATTAAGAAAACAAGTCAAAAGGGATTTTTCTGTTTGTATTGTGAGAGATGTTGACAGCAGCTAACCTTACCAGCAAGCTTGTTGCTTCTATGTAAACCTGTTCTCTTTCAGATTTTTGGGACATGTTGCCAAAGAACTTTGGCAGAGTCTATATTTGCCACTGCCGATCCCTTTTAACAAGGTTTGTGGGTCATTTGAAAGCTGCAAAGCAAAGTGAGACTTTGCTTTTCGTGTTTTGCCGATTTCATTATGCTTTGGCTGGTAGTTAGGGGTCATTTCCAGAAGCCTAATGGACATTTTTATTAGGTTTCTACAGGGGTACTACTTACTTCCTTTTCCTGGCAGATTTCCATATTTGCTGTGACTAATGCAACCTCTATTGTTTTTTGACAAGAGGAAAAAAAAGACAATTTTTTTCATTCCCCAAGGAGAGAAGCTGTCAGCTACCAGAAGAATAAAGACTTCAGTGTTTACCTTTCCACACAGCCCAATGACTGCACAGAGGCAACAGGAGATTTTTAATAGCTAGAATGAAAGAATACACAAAATGGCATCAATGGACCAAAAAAGTAAACAATTTGCATATTTCTTCTTGTCAGTCCACCTTTTCTTCAGTGACATATCACTATGGAAACAAACAAAGATCACTTTAAGATGGCTATTAGCATTTCAGCCAAGAATGGTCACCTTTTGGCCACTCCTTGGAAGGTCGTTATGTCATCTGGATGCACAAAAGTGAATGCCAAAGTGATTCAGAGTGCCTAGGGTGCCCGGCTATTTATTGTTTTCAGGACTGACCTTATGTAAGTATGTAGGCAGAAGTGCCAGTGGAACCAAAAGGGTGTTTTGGCTAAGTAAAGAATGAAGGATGGCAATGCTGGGAGCCAGTTGTCTCCTCAGTGCCTGGCCTTAGGAATTGTTTTGGATGTTAGACAGACGTATTTGAGTGGGAAATCTCAGCTCCCTGATCCCAAGATAGCTCTGCCAGGGTGATATTTTGTCCCTTCCACAGAAAGGGAGAGGGGTGATTTTTGTAATACTGGGATCCTAATTTACACTTGGGGTTTTTGCCTTGAATTCTCCTTTCTCAGGGGAGCTGCAGAGAGCAGAATTTCTTGCTTTTCTCCTTGCATCTCACACCCATACTCAGATTGCCCCTCGCTTTGCCAGTGCACATGCAATGGTCATGCTCTGCAGGGTGCTCTTCAGGTGTCTTACCTCTCAGCTGGCCTAGCTGGGATATACCTTTTGCTTTTTTTGAAACGAATTCTATTTTTGCCATATGCGTCCATAGGGGACCAGATGCCTTATTCAGGAGAGGAAACAGGACAGGGAGTGCGATATTCTTTATTTACATTCCAGTGAGAGTAGAATTATTGTAAGGATTTGACCCTAGCAATTGCTGCATATGCATGCAAAGCAGAGGGGCAGAAGGCTTTCCCTTCTCATGATTTCCCTAGCACAGTAGCACAAATGAAGCATTTATGGTCCCCGCAAGCTGCCGTAATGTGGCCCAACCTTTTTCTTCTCACTAGACTGAATGCCGCCGGAGAGGATCGCACAGCACATGCTAATGCATGCCGCTGCAGACACACTTCCTTGGCAGGTTTGGGACCTGCAGGTCAGTGGCTCCTGTTTCTCCTGCCAGGCTCTGCAGCAGTCCCTCCCCACCCCTCAAAGGGCAGTTCAACAGAAAACAGCACTTTTCAACAGTTGTCTCCATCTTCAGACAGGTTTTTCTCAGTGAACATTTCTACATTTCTCAAAGATTTCTATGTACTAATCCTCCTTCAGACACGGCTCCATCAGCACAAGCTGGGAAATTTGTCTGAGCAAATTCTGAAAGACTCAGCCAGCCACGTGTGAGCTCTGCTGCCAGAACTGCTGACCTGCATCACTGCCTGCCAGCGCTGATCCCGTCAGACTAATTACGAGATAGTGCTATGTCTTCCTCATACACTGAAAGAGTAAAGCTGGTGCACATTTAAAGTTTCCAAGGGACTGAACACATAGACATAACTGGTGATTCTTCTACCTATACGTATTTAATATTCTTATATATATTCTCATATATATCTTTGCATTTGCTGAGCTTCAGAAAGACTATACTTTATTGGCAAAACCTTGTTATCCCCTCTTTTATTTAAAGGCCTTTAGAATATATCTTGATTTGTCATAGTTAACCATGTTTTTTCTCAGTGTCAGAGGTTAATATGTGCATTTTTAAATGCTCAAATTAACCACTTTTTTAAGTTATAGATCTGACTGGACTTATCATTTTAGGTCAATGGAATAGATAAAATAGGCCTGTAAATTAATTTCTGTAATTTTTCATACATATTTCATTGAATCATGGAATTGTTTAGGTTGGAAAAGACCTTTAAGATCATCAAGTCCAACAGTTAACCTAGCGCTGCCAAGTGCACCACTAAACTATGTCCCTAAACACCACATCTACACGTCTTTTAAACACCTCCAGGGATGGGGACTCAACCACTTCCCTGGGCAGCCTGTTCCAGTGCTTGATAACCCTTTCCGTGAAGAAGTTTTTCCCAATATCCAATCTAAACCTCCCCTGGAGCAACTTGAGGCCATTTCTTCTTGTCCTATCACTTGTTGCTTGGGAGAAGAGACCAACACCCACCTCACTACAACCTCCTTTCAGGGAGTTGTAGAGGGCAATAAGGTCTCCCCTCAGCCTCCTTTTCTCCAACCTAAACAACCCCAGATCCCTCAGCCGCTCCTCATAAGACTTGTTCTCCAGACCCTTCACCAGCTTTGTTGCCCTTCTTTGGACATGCTCCAACATCTCAATGTCCTTCTTGTACTGAGGAGCCCAAAACTGAACACAGCATTCAAGGTACAGCCTCACCAGTGCCAAGTACAGCGGGACAATCACTTCCCTACTCCTGCTGGCCACACTATTTCTGATACAAGCCAGGATGCTGTTGGCCTTCTTGGCCACCTGGGCACACTGCTGGCTCATATTCAGCTGGCTGTCAGCCAACACCCCCAGGTCCTGTTTTTATCACAAACACTAGTGTGCAAATTGTCATGAAACTGATACTGAATTTAAATGAAAGACATTTCATGGATCATTTTCTTAATGTTTATCTTGTTACAACATCTGATGTGTTACAGAAGAGCAGTTAAACGTTCTTTTAATGGATTGACTTTGTTAAGTTTAGGAACTCTCTGTGTTTACCTTATGGTGTTTCAACACTCCAGGAGTTCCAGTACACTGTGCAGGTGAGGAACAAAACTCACTTGAGCATCATGGCCTCCTGTGGGGATTAGAAATGTCTTGGTTTGTCACCTCTTTTTTATTTTTGGCTATCCAGCTCTCTGCAAGATATTTATAGGATGAAGCTAGGAAACTCCCTCAGGTACTTATTTTCTATGTGTCCGTGTTGGTTTCTTACATTTTAATGCCAATATTATTTTAACCACATTTAGTTTTAGCTGTCAGGACAGTTTGAATCTTACAGCAAAATGTGAGATAAGTCTGTGCCATCTGGGAGTTTGGAGTCCAGTTGTTTGATCCTCTGATAATTATCTTTGTAAAACAGTGCAATGCATCCAGATTATTTTTTTTGTTATTCAATTGCATTGATTTAATAGAACTGACAAGTGGTGAAAGAATACATTTCATCAGCTCAGTGCACCAGTCAGATTTCCCTGCCAGCCGTTGTGTTAATATTCCATACTTTCTATTCAGGGATCATATTTATATTGGCACATTATTAGTGCACTCTCATCACTACGGGACCATTAACCTACTGCTGTCATCTCTGCAGTCTGAAAGGATGGACTTGCCTTAGCTGCATGTGATGAGTCAGATAGGGTCCAACCTGCATTTATTTAACTGACTTACTGTATGAACTGGAGACCTCATAATTCAGTTTTCTCCTCTGTAAAATGAGAATAATGACATTTTCTTACTTCCAAGAGGTGTTGCATAGATAAATACATTAAAGAATGTGAGATAAGAAAGTAATGGGGCTGTAGTTAGAAGAGGCTAAGCTGATGGCGCAGGAATAGATCTGATAGATCCATTTGGCTCTAAACAAACATAAGGAGGTTTGGATACACTTTTATATAAATAATACAGTATAGTTTGACTGAAACTGTTTGACAAATAAAATATGAAAGAAAATGTTTTTAAAACAATTCCATTTGCTTCAACTTTCCAAAAAAGAACCACACAGGTTTGAGGGTAGTTGGATTCGCAAAGACATTTACGCACTCTCCCTAATACTAGCAGAGAGTCATTGCGTCTTCCAAAAATGTATAGATAATGCCACTTATCTATACAAGGCCTATATTAAAAAAATCAGCTTCGTCTGCATCAATGAAGGGGTTTAAGCTACCTTCACACCTTATCTTGGCCCATATCTAAGAGGTATGGGTCAGCGCCCAGAGTATTCAATGGATAAACCTTCTAACTTACTTCCGCTGAAATTGAATTATTTCAGTTTGGTAACTGTAAAAAAAACCAAACCAAAACTTTAAATGGGTCAATTTGAAAAGAATGAACCCCCTAAATTAAAAACCAGTTTTCTGCACCATTGTCTGTGGAAGCGGCTGTTTAAATGAGATACTGTCATATCGCTCTGTGAGTGATTTTCTGCTGATGAGAATTAGAATGAAAACCACACTCAGACCAAAGCCTTTTGCAGTATATGTGTCAGAGAAAGAAACAGTTCTCAGGATCATTACTGTAGATCTGATGGCCTACTAATGTCAGGTGTTTAAGTGATTATGTTTTTACAGGCTTTCAATGTGACCTGGCCTCTGAACTGTGCTGTGCTCAGTACACTACAGTAGCGTCTCTCTTTACTCTTTCTGAATATATGGAGTTTTACTGTTTTTCAGGCACCATCAGAGTTACAACACTGACTACAAACTCACAAGTGCTGTAATTCAGAAATAAAATTCCTCTCCTCTATGTAAGCAAAAAAAAAAAAAAAATCTTTTTCTGGTACAAAAAGCAGAGATGTATCTACCTCAAGAACCTCCAGACCTCTCACCGCTATAATACATAAGTGCCTCTGGACCATTGGCACAATTTCTGTCAAGTAGGCAGTTGCAAGCCCTGTTTCAAAGAAAGATAATTAAGTTACAGTATAGGTTAATTGATTTTACCAAGGCAAAAAAAAATTAGTCTAAAATGGGAATGGGATCCAGCTCTCTGTGGTCTCAGCTTTGCTTCTGCCCACTTAGATAAATTTTTGTGACGTTGGTCTCATACTCTCCAATAAGGAGATGCTTTTCTGATGTGGATTTTCTATGGCTAAGGGTGGCAAAATTACATTTACAAGAATTTGGAGTGGAGAATAAATTCATTACCTGGACTGATTTGGGCTTTGTTTCACATGTAAATCCCTTCTAACCCAAGCAGTAGGAAATAGTTTTCAATACATACTTTTAATCAATAGAAGTTTAATATTTAAATATTTTTCTCCTATGAGTTTGACTGATTTGCTTACATTTTACCTGATTGTATAATGTTACACTGAAGACTGCATTTTAGATTTCATTAGTATTAGTAGTTGTCAATGACATTACTGAAAAGGTAGGATTTATCATTTATCATTTTTTGACAATGGGATGGCCTACATGGCACCAGGCTTG
>VYZW01019029.1:14168-46919 GCA_013401315.1 Balaeniceps rex | reverse complement strand
CATTAGGAGAAGCATTTTCAACAGGTCAAGGAGGTGACCCTTCCCCTCTCTTCATTACTAGCCAGATACATCCGGAGAGCTGGGTCCAGTTCTGGGCTCCCCAGTACAAGAGAGACATGGACATACTGGAGGGAGTCCAGAGAAGGTCCATGAAGATGATGAAAGGCCTGGAACATCCGACATGCAAAAAGAGGCTGAGAGAGCTGGGCCTGTTCAGCCTGGAGAAGAGAAGGCTCAGGGGGATCTTAACGATGTATATAAATACCTGATGGAAGGTGGTAAAATGATGGAGCCAGGCTTTTTTCAGTGGTATACAGTGACAGGACAGACAATGAGCACAAACTGAAATACAGGAATCCTATTTAAATGTAAGAAAAACGTTTTTTTTACTCTGAGCGTGGTCAAACACTGGAACAGGTTGCCCAGAGAGGTTGTGGAGTCTCCATCCTTGGAGATACTCAAAACCTGACTGGACATGGCCTTGTGCAACCTGCTGTAGGTGACCCTGCTTGAGCAGGGAGGTTGGACTACAACCTTGTGATTACTCCTCTGGAGGATCCTGTACTGGACTAGTGAAGCAACAATCACTGTTTTGTCTCCTGGCACATTTTTAATGTTCCATAATAAATAATGTAAAATATACTTTAAGCAATTTTCTGTTTGTTTTTAACATCATTTCCCTCTAACTTGCTCACCAGATTTTCATGTGGAACTTGCTAGTCAACACCAATTAGACAGGTTTCAGGCAGGGAAGGTGCATTAGGCCTAATGCAACACCTGTAATGTGGAAAGTATTATACAGAGTAAGAGCTGACAGCCCACCCTTGTGAAAATATGGAAATCGGGCTTAGAGTCGCAGTTTAAACTTGGATTTTGCTTGTTAAATTCCCAGCAGGTCAGTGATTCAGTGTATGCATTTAGGTAACCAGAGACAAGATATCTTGAAAATGACACCTTGTTACTTACAGAATGGGAAACATGGGATGAACTATTAACTTTCCTTCCTCTTCCTCCTATTAGCTTATCTATCCCATTTTTAACTCCTATATCTATCAAGGGAAGAAGGAAAAAAAAAGGATAATACATATGCTTTTCATTAGCATTGCTGTGACATGTTAAAAAACACATGCACAGCCTGGACCACCTCGTTAAATTCTGACAACAGGCTGTACACAGATGCCTCCCGCTTCTCCACAATGCACAAGTGACCTCTTACAGCTACTCACCAGAAATTAATACAAGCTGGTACAAAACCAATATCAAATAATTTTAAAAGGATTAGCAAGCCTGCATAGTTCAGCGTGTCCTGCTCTGTCGGAGAGGCACATATAACTCCATCTCATGGAAAAGGGTTATTTTCACCTCTCAACTGGCAGCCCTGGGAGTGTTCTCTGTCATTCCTTTCCACTGCACACTCGATATTTGTTCACAGAGGAACTCATGTAATTCCCCTTCTGAGTCCTACCTTCCAGGTGTTAAACCACAAAAATCTGTGGGATTTTTGTCTTTAGTTCCATTCTGTGTCTGTTATATCACTGCCCACCTTCTTTTTCTCAAACATTTTTGGTTTTGATGAACTGTGTTTATAAAAAAGAAAGTACAAGCTAGAGCTCAATGAATAATGAAACAAACTAGATTGCAAATATTTTATTTAAACTTTTGGGGAAAAATTTCCTTCTATAAGATGTGAAAGTAATGAAAAAATGAATAATGTATGGGAACAAATATCATTAAATGCATCGACTGACTTACTTGAAGAATATTATTCAATAATCCTTAGGGGAAAGAAAATGCCCCACATGCCAAGTTTCTGACCTCACATATGCCTACTTTCCACATACCAATCAAATGTTTAGATGTCATATTTGAGGCTGTTATTGCAGAATACCCCGCTGGACAAAAAGATAGGTTGGTAACAACTATTACAGTTGGTGATTCTAGGAAAAGAGGCTCCATGCTTCTTGAAGGAGATAATTTCTTTTCTTAGCATCTTGCATACTGGCAGAGCATTATACTGAGTGGTCATTCCTACCTCTCTTCCCAGAATTCTTGTGAAATGATCTCTGAATACCTAAACTTTGTCTCAGCCATTGGAAAGATCTCCTAGTCTCAAATCCTGGAAAATTCTAATCCTTCTTAGTTTAGTATTATGGGCTATTGACGTACTCAGGACATACTTTCTGGAGCTAGAAAGAGCAGGAATACTCCTTTAAGTGCACTTGTAGATTCTGTGTCTTGAAGTCTTGATCTCCCTATATGTTAGGTTTTTATCTGTAAAACATGCTCAACAGCCCTTCCTTTCTACAGTTCTTTTCTCTCATCTATTAAAACTGCAACATCTCGAGGACAAGGACTATCTCTTTTCTATATATTTGTATATCACCTAGTGCAATGGAGCCTCTGGATGCTATCATAAGACATTCTAACTGGGTATTACCAGAGTGAACTCCTAAACAATGCAATGAAAATTAGTATTATCCATCATAAACCTGACAGCATTACAAACTAAAACAGCATAGTCTAGAATCTGACACTGGCCTTTGAATAAACACTTGAGATTTGATGATTGTCTTCAAGGGATGACTTAGTATGGGATTTGCAATAGAAGATGCAGTGGAGCTGTCTGCCTGATATATTTTGATATGAGACTAGTTAGTCCCTTGATATTCATTTCTTGTTTTGCTGGTTGATGCATGAAGACTCCAGGATTTAGAGTGCATATGGTTGCTCGTCCCTCCTAGCTTTCCTTTTCAATCCTCTCTAACGGATCCTCTTCAAAGCTGGGCACAGATGCTAACAGCGGGTTGACTGCAGTTAATGGCTCAGAGTCAGCCAAACCCCTTTACCAAATACAGGTGCAACATGCTTTTCCAGAGACTAATTAGAGCATTTTCCAGACTAGGGGCCCAGTGTCATTGCTGACCAGTGGCTATTCCTGCCTCTCTCTCTCATTCTTGAGAAAGGCTGTGGCCCTGTCTGTGGACAAAGCCTCATGACCACCCATGGTATTGGCTCCCAAATCACTTTTCTCTTTGGTTTCTCATGCACTTATCTACCTTTTAAACTCAGCATCTTGACTTAGAGTCTGAAAGCACCTTCCTGGCATCAGAGTGTTCTCCAGGGCATCAGCCCACAATTAAAGCAAAAAGATCCTGAAAGGGTGAGCTGCAAGTGAGAATTTCATCAGTGCCTTAGGATAGATATGTAATATATCATTACTTCTGGTGTCTGCTTTTACATCTCCTTCTTATATTTTTTCAATTTTTCTTGCTTGAAACAAGACAGATATTTTCTTGGTGGACCCACGGAGGCCCAGAAAGAGGTGAAGAAAGTTGTGGATGCTGCTGTCAGATGAAATCCAATCCTCATTTCAAATCTCCTTATTTCAAATCTACTTTTGAAGTGAGAGCCAGATTTTGGGGGGGAAACCCAAAATCTTCAAGGGTGACAGCTGTATTCCACCAAGTAATAAAAATAACACAAACTTCTTAACAGTTTGGGGTTTTTTTTAATTGATGCTTAAAGCAATTACAACACTGTCTTGCTATAGCCTGTGCCAATGTGACGTAATGTGTGTTGCTCCACAGGCAGGTTGCTGGAGCTGATTTTCTCTAGTGTTTTGCTTTGGCACCAACAGCATCCCTCATTAGTTTCTTTATTAGTACATTTAAATACCCTTTTAGCACCATTAAGTCTGAAATGGCTTTATTCTTCGTTCAGCAGTATTTGTGTTCAACATATTTTCTCAACATTCCCTACAAGGTTCCTTACAACAGATGTTATGACGGAGTTGAAGGAACGTGAACCAAATTGTAGGTAATGGCCCATGCTTATTTGTTTTGTGTAAGCTGTGGTTTCTATAGCTACTGTACATCTGCTTCATGCCATTTGCTGATCACTTTCTGTAGCTGTCTCAGTCTAGATATTTAAAGCACGCTGTACTGATTCTACTCGGCACAGCAATCTGATAACGGCTCGACATGTGAACCCAAGCTACAAATTTGGAATCATGTTTGAAAACAGCTGTTAAGTCTACATAGTAATTCTCTATCTACTACCGGCACAATGGCCACCTCACCAAAAATTGAAACACACGGAGGTCCAGTCTCAGCAAAAGACTTGAAAATATGACTAACATTGAGTGCAGTTAGGCACGGTCTCAAGTTGGTCGTTAAATTGGGCTCCTAGTGTGGGAACCCAGAGGCAGAGACAGCAAACCTCTCTGTATTCTGCACTTTTACCAAAAATCGGAAAACATCCCTGGCTAAGGGATATAATTCTGTTGGGGTCGGTGGAATTACCTGAGAGCCGCACCAAAGATAAATTTGACTCATTGTTTTTCTACTGAATTTTTTCCTTCTGACATAGAAGCACAGTAGCAGGGCTTTGGCCTTTCAAACTTTGCCTTTATTGAAGGAATTCCTCTTCTGTCCTGAAATCTCTGCTTCTGTCATTGAAAAGAATGCTATTTGGCTTAAACTGCTGGGGTTAAAGAGTGACAGTAAGGGCTGATATTTCGTAAATTTTACATCACCATTTTCCTGCCACCCTCTATCAGCCATCCTATCTGCTTTTTCTGGTTTTGGTTGGTTAGTATGAGTTTGCTTTTCTAAGTGTATAAGGGAGGAAAAAAAGCTGAATTGGTCCATTCTGCCTTTATGGCTTAGTTTCTGAAAGAAGTTGGGCTTACATAATCTGTTTTTTCAGGTCTTGCTTTATAGTTGTTCATTGTCAGGTAATTTCAGCTATATTTGACCAAAAGGGTAGAGATCTCAAAGGTATTACATGCCTACAAACTACTTCTCCCTGGCTCCTTTTCCCCCCATGAAATACCCAAATTAGTTCCTCCACTGAGGAAAAGGTTGCAATGCTCGGCTGCCTTATTAGACAGCTGAGAATCCACCTGGGAGACAGCCTCTGGAAACAGGAGCTCTGAAGTGCTGCAATACACAAATCTGCCAGTTTTGGATAGTGCTAAATGCTGCTTCGACTTTCATGGTAAAACTTAGAGGGTTGTATTAATTTTCAGCATATTTTTGCACTGAAATTTAAGGCATTTCTGGTCTTGATGGCAACACAATAAAACTTGAAGCAGTTACAGCATGCAAAAGTTTCTTCATACTCGATTAATAGGCTCATTTATTTAAAATATGATGAAAAGGTACCCGGCACATTAATTGCCTTCAGCAACTGTCATGTAATAACTGGCTGGGTTTTATTAGTTCATAATACTGGTCTTTCTGTCATAATCTGACATTATTGATTTTCTACCAAAAAATGAATAAAAACAAATGTTCCCTTACTCTCTTTTCACTTCTCAAATTTCAGATACTATCCGTACTTTCTTTCAGCTCCAGCAGAGCCCACAGAAACTGTAGTTTGTGAGGAAGCTATGAATGCTTATTGCATATGAGAAGTTGTAGCTCTGAGATAAATGTAAATTAGATCCAGAGGAAAAAGAGAAATCAGATTCTTTGCTCTGGGAAGAGTGTGAAAATCAGTAAGAAGAAAAAGCTACTGAGCTCTTACTTCCAGTGTAGAAGGGATTTTCTAGGACTAAATATGCACATTATATTCATGAAATGGGTGAGTTTAAGCTAAGCATAGCCTAAGCAAGAAAATCTCAGCCTGCCTTATGCCTGAGCTACAGACATTCAGACTTTCTCTACCTGCGCAGTGCATCACCGCGGGCCACGGTTTGCACTGCACACACTGCTGCAGCAAAGAACACGACTGTTTTTTCCCATTTTGCTCAGAAAGGTTTCCTTTTTCATTTAGAAGAACTTTCTGTGGCTCTGCTCCAGCAGTTTATAGCGCTGATGCGGCAACAAAGCGGCTGTCGTGATGCTGGCAGGAGCTGCCCGAACTTCTTGCCCTCCAGGGATGGAGCAGGGAGCTGGTGGCTGCAAAGGGGAGATAAAGATGTCCCATGGCAGAGGCGGTGGTGAGACGGCTCCACGGGGCACAGCGGGACAGCTCATGAAACATCAGCTGGGTAGGAGACATGTGACAGCTCTCCACCTCCATGATGGGTTGTTTCTGTTCGGGTGTTGGGCAGGGACATGTCGGCGTGTTGGGTCAGGGATGGTGCTGCTGCTGCCGGGCTGTTCGCTCCCCTCAGGAAGCAGATGGGCACCAAGGCACGGGCAGCTTGAAGGAGACGTTGGCTGAGGGTGGTCAGTGACGGGGCTCTTCTCCAAACACAATTGTTGTCCTGCTTGCTGTTCCAGGACAAAGGATTTCAATGTGACTAATGTACACTTGTCAACTAGTGTGTGGTTCGATATGGCAGATCAGAGAAAGGGGCAGATAACACCAATAAATTAGTATTTGCTACATGAGGCAGCAACATTAACTTGAACGCGTGGATCAGATTTAATACCCAGTCTTTCATTTTTCTCCTCCTTTAGCAGCATTGCTTCTAATCATAATATATTATTGGTTAGCCCAATATGAAAAGGTGTTAAATTAGGGAAAAAAACAATGTTGGTGAGTTGTTTCTTTTTCTTCCTTGGATGCACAGAAAATCATGGACATCATAGTTATTAAATGAATAAAATGCATTGTGATGCTATAGCAGCACGATCTGATTTTATGATGCTCTTTAAACCAGAATACAAGGAAGAAAAGTTGTTTTTTTTATATAAGGAAATATGATTCAAATATCTAAAGCAAAAGTTTTTTCTTTCCTGCGTATTACTGAAGGATTTAAAAGAATTGCTGAGAGCTATCTGCTCATTGAAATTCCTAACCTCACTGAAAGAGCCCATCAGTCTAATATTTTTTTTTTAATTCTAGTTTTTACAATAGTTTACAGAGTATATAATTACAGTTTTATAGACAAATGATACAGACTATCAGTTATCTGTTATATGATGTATCAAGGGAAAAAATGGTATACTTATTTAAATAAAACTCTTCCTCCAGTGCTGAGCTAACTCTCACACTTTCCCTGCAGCCAGAGAGACAATGATCCAAAGCATGAACAGACTTAAATGCATTTACTTCAAGCAAAGGATTATGACCTGGTTTAACTATGTCCTGGAGACTAGTTTAACTGGCAAGCATGTCAGAGTTTGCAGTGTTGGTGCCTTAATCCTCCAGGCCTTTCAATGATATCTGACACTGTATTCACTCTGTCAGGGCTAATAAATGGCCCAGTGGATGATTACCTTTAAATATTATAGCCGTTGAGAGTAAATTATTGATGGACATTACCTCATTTCTTTGAAGATAGCTTTTACTTCTATTACATTAAAAAATAAACAAAATAAGAGATGGATCACCATCTTTCTTGGTCAAAGGGAAAAAAAAGTTTAATTGAATCTGTATATACTTCATATGTGGATGCTAATCTGAATTATAATGTAATTTTTTGTCAATTTTTTTTTATTCTTGTATTTGATTTTGCGATGAAATCAATGTATTTTTTGTTCCCCCTCCCAAAAAAAAGACCATACACATGCTTTGGTGAATCATTTGGTAAACTAAATTTGCAAACCCTAAGTAGATGCTGCACAGCTTAGTGTTAAAATGTTGACCTTCTGGTGCAACATAGGGAATTTCTTCAAGAGGGTGATTTTTCTTCCTACTGTGTATTTGGAAGAGTGTAACCTGGGACTCAAGCTGTCACAAACACATAAGAACATTGGAGAAGGGAAAAAAATCTCTTTCTTACCGGCTGTGAGAAAGAAGAAAATGGTTTGAGGCAGTCAGAAGCTCTACCTTTGCCTAAATTAGGCATACAGAGAAGGAGCCAACAACCCTTGTCCTGGAAGCAGAGCTAAGTAACTACCTCCTTGCTTGGCTGCAGGAGGAAACCTTAGGCTACATATAGTGAGGCAGTGAAGGGCTTCAAAGTAGTGTTCGAAACCAGCTTACATACTAAGCAGAAAACTTACCTGATAAAAAACACAGGGAAGGAGAGCATCTCCCCTTTTTGGAGCTCACCTGCCTGACTCAGAGGTGGAGAAAAATGTAGCTTCACTGAGGATTCACACACCACAAGCCTTCCTTCCTGGCAGGCAGCTGCAGGCACAGTGCTCAGCCCTGGCGTTGGGCGAACTCCTGCCTCTGCTGCAGTGGGCAGAGGCTGGAGCGTGGGCGAGGGGCAGAGCTGTGCAGTTAGCTGTGTATCACGGTGGTGAACACCCAGCGTGATGGGTTTTGCATACAATTGGTGGGGAAGCCTAGGGAGGGCACCCAGCTCTCCAACAGCCGTGGCATCAGGCTGCCTTGTGTCCATTTGTTCACAGCCCCAGGGACCTTGCAACCGTTCCCAAGTCTCTCTGATGCTCTTGAGCTCTTCACGTTCTCTACCACACACTGGAACTCAGAGCCAGCATGTCCTGGGACATGGTACGGGTGTCTGCTGCTCTAGGACAGTGCATTTCATGAGTTTATACCAGAAGCACTGCTCCTTAGCACAGCTTAGAGAATCAAGAATTACGTTTCTGTATTTCAGATACCTACTTAGGAGGAATTGTCCTACAAGGAACAGCAGGAGTCCCAATAGATGGAGAAATTTCCCCTTCTTCCCCTTCCAGAAGCAGGGCAAACCTGTGCTGCTTCTCCGTGTTGAAGGATGCAAGGCTTGCATTTCAGGCTTCCCTGCCTTACTGAGACCATCGATCATTTTTAGTGTATGTCATGTGTATGTCATTTGTTAAGCACTGAAACAAATGGTGGCATTCAGAGTCAGAAGCTACTGTAGCTGGGGTTTCTGTTCCCCAAACCCATCCTCCTCAATCTCTCACTCTGTGGGACCACGTCTCTGCTTCAAAGGGGGCTGAAGATGGAGAGGCATGTGAGGAATGATGAGCTGTTAAATCACTTAGCTCCTCAGTTCATTCCTGGACCCTTGCAGCCGCACTGCATATAAACTAGGGTTTTTTGGGGGGGGAGGGGGGGTTGAAGAGTGTGTGTGTTTGTGACTTTTTAAAAAAAATTCTGAGCTCATTTCTGAAGCAAACCGGCTAGTTCTTTCTGAAAGAAAACCCATGAACAGACCATTTCATCCCACAGTCTACTCCAGAGCAGAGCATTTGTGTGTAAATCACACCAAGTTTGGCTCCATTCATTCATGACAGTCTTGTAGCAAGCACGGGGAACACTGGTGGATCCCCTTTCCACATCTGGGCAGTGTAACACGTACCATTGGCACCGTGTCATACACACACCTTTCCTGTGCACTGCAGCACAGACCTTCCAGTTGCTATGTGGAAAGCATTGTAGTGCAGGACCAAAGGACAACCAGACAGGACAGAAGCAAAGAAAATGTAATGCCACATTAGAGATGTATATCTATATCTATAGATACAGAGATATAGAGATGTATGCGTGTGTGTGTATATATATATATGTGTATATATATATAGCCACAAGCACAAGTTGGATGTTTTCACGAGGAGGCTGTACTTTAAACAGTAGCAGAAACACTATTTCACATTTACGTGATGAAGACATACCACGTTTGCAGTAAGGCTGTATTTAACAAAGCTGGGCACTGTGGTGCTATTCTAAAATAGGGGTCTGAGACATGAGCGGCACCTGCTTCCTCCTCAGCCTTTCTCTTGTTATTGCATTATATACAGAGAGCAATTGCTGGTCACTCTGTCTGCCTACTTTCCTGCTTAATACATGGATGGCCAGGCCTTGCACCTACTGCTTGTGCTTGGACCAGTGGCCACAGGACTTGGTGTTGCAATATTACAGGTGCTTTCCATCAAAAAGCAGCTGTTAGGTCTCAGTGCTAGAGGGGCGCCCAGAGAAGACTCGGTGAAATGAGTGCGCAGCATGGGTATGGTCTGTCTGCTCTAGCAGCAGCCAAGTCCCAAGCAGTTAGGGTGCCGGGTACCCCGTTACCCTGGTTTGGCCTGAGAACCAGCACTGCTCTCTTGGACAAAAGCCTTTAGCAGTGGAGATGTAGCCAAAGAGAGTAATAGTTCAGATGCTCAGAGCTGCCCTCTGAAGGTGTCCATCCCTGTTGATATGATGGGAAGTCTAGAGTAGCCAACAGATAACAAAGATGCCACAAGTGGTTGAAGAACTATTAGCTCACACCTCTCTTCTTGGTGCACTGCCTGCATAGAAAGGCAAGCAAAATCACTGCAAAAAGACTGATAGAAACGGAGTAGAAATTGCCTCTTCATTTTTTGACTGCCAATGGGCAATTTATAAGCAGTTGTGCTGGATTCTCAGAATAATCTACCTAAGGTTGTGCATAATTAAAATAATTAATCAGACAACTAAACAGCTCTTCACCATTACTTCCTGTGATACATTTCTTCTGGTATTATAGGCAATTACCTTCTAGAAAGAGAATAATATAAGCTATGGTGCCTCCAGTCATCTCTTTCCCACCACTTACTTGCTGTAAGAGATTAGTTATGCTCACCTCCAGCAATGTGTGCAGTTCCTCATACAGATATTGTAGTTTCTTTGGCATGTCTGCTCTGGTCTCTCCCCTCTGTTTCTTTAGATGTTAGAAACAACAAGACCTTATCCCTCCTCACAATCCCAAGGCAAGTAAAAACATCTGTTGCTCTACCTTCTGGAGACTGATCTGGATATTGTTATCCCACATTTCTCCCTTTTCTTGCGTATCAGTACAAGCCCCAATACTCCTATTCCTCTCTTTGAAACACAGGTAAAACATTGAAAAGTTTTTCAGGACCACAGTATTGATTTTAAGCATTTCTCAATACCTGCAGGAAGAGGCATCGTGTTCAGGATTTGACATTTTCTTTAACCCAGCAGCCAGGCCCCCAGCTCTCTAGGTAGCAGTTCTTGGTTAGAGCTGGAGAGTGCTCGAAGGAGGGTAGAAAGAAGCAAGGAACCAGATTCAAGGCTCAAAGCTGTTGCTTCCCTTTGGGTAACACCCTAACCACCTACAGCTCCAGGTGAAGCAGGGGTTCCTGGCTCTCACTGCCTTCCTGGAGGTGCTCTGGGAAGACACCATGGGTCAGCCAACTGGCAGGATCTCACCTTGCTGGGCTGATGGCTCACACACCAGCCATCTGCAGCGGGGTTGGAGGAACCTGCTGGGAAGCATTGCCCTGCTCAGTATGGTCCATTAGCTGTGCCCTGCCTCGGTGCAATGCCTCCTGGCATTGTGGAGTAGGCTGGTTGTTCCAAATGCCACTCTTTGGCTAAAAATGAGACAGGGTGGTATTTGCTACACGTCACCCATCTCTGAGCATGGGGGATAGAAGATATAGTGCACATGAACGCAGGAAAGCACTCGGAGTTGAGTGCGTTGTCCTAAGGCTACTGAATCAGAGCAGCCATATCTATCTCAGACAGTTCAAACAATGAAATTCTGAGCATTGGTCTCCAGGATTCCTAGAAAACAGACTTCTGGTCACTTCTTCAGCTGTTGCTTACCATTTATGAGAGTATATGCTCTTTTGATTAATAATTCAGAAGTTACATTTCTTACAGAGCATTAGGCTCCCAGAGGACTTCAGATGTTCTCCCTCAAATTCCCAGAGCAACCTGAAGAATTCCCTTGGGTCTATCCTCCTTTAACGTCTCCACCCCAAAATTTAATACATGAATGACTTAAAGATTTTAGAAAATTATTGCAGATGCAATCATATCTTCAAGCGTAGAAGGATCAAGTTTTTTAATCCATATTATTGAATTCCCAGCAAAGTTGTTTTTTTCTTTTCTCACTCTTGCTTTTTCAGACTTGTATTAGATATGTTGTAATTGTTACCCTATGGCTGCTTCATCTTTGCTTTGATATGAGATATCAAAACAGTTTGAAACAGTTAGTCTTTGAATTGACAGGCTGTTCATAAGACCAAAGGAAAAGGGTAGCTAGGTTGTAATCCTCAGACTAAGTGAGGAGGCAGCAAGCCATTATCAGGTAGCAATAAATTTCTCATTATGAATCTGAGTTTGTGATTTCTCTCTCCCCAGTAACAAACAAGACAAGCTTTGATACTGCTCTTAGTTCTTTTGAGGAATATAATACTTCACCTTATATAAAACAGATTAATACTGAAACACACTCAAAATAGCCAGTGGGAGGTAACTCATCACCGAACAAAAGTATAGTGCAGTAAGTGAAGACCAGGGCTGCCCTGAAGTTCCTCTATTGCCATGCCACTGTTTATTGAAAGGGTCTGCAGTGTCCCATCCAAGTTTGGAGACTCTGGAGAAGAAACGTGAGGTCTCCAAACTCCATTTCTTTAGTTAGAAGCATGGGCAGGGTAAAATCATGCTTGTTTGCATCTCTGCTAGATTTATTTAGTCTGAGACGGAGCAGAAGCACTGCCTGTTATTAAGGTTTCCTGTACCACATCCTGCTCAGCCACTGTGCAGCAAATCTTTCCTTGGGCATTTCTGTCACTGCTGGGAAACGAGCTATGTCATCAGGAAGGGTGGTTTACCCTGTTTCTGAAGACTACTGCATTGGCTTAATTGTAAGGGATGATAATAAAACACACATTACTTCACAAGAATGATATATTCCTTTTCTTTTTCCCCATTTTTCCTGAGAAACACAATCTATATGGGCCTTATGCTCCAGCAGCAGGCTCACCTCACTCCTGTGATGAGTATAGAAGAGCGTTGGAAGGCATAAGAGGAAAATCCATGCTACAGGGCTAATTTGCTCTGTGTGATACCAGAAGAGCGAGACTAATACTGTACGGGAAATCTGCTGTTGCACCAGCACCAGCCAGTCTCTGTTGCGACACTGGAAGTAGGGCTCCTCTAGACTGGGACCTGGTATTCCCGCTGCTACTCCGTCTGGACCAACCCTGTGCTGGGATCCGCAAACTTGAGGGGGAAATTAAAGGTGGATTTCTGGGTGTAAAATGACCCAGAATTAAAGGGTGGATGGGGAATTGTGGATCTTCAGCCTACATTATAGGGAGAGCAGAATTAAATCTTTCTAATTTTTTGTGGAGATTTTTCTGACTTAAATCCCCAGCGATGCCTAGTATTCTAGGTTGTGTTCACAAATATAAGAAATATCCTCTACGTTATTTTTTCAAGCTGAAGCAGTTCACCGTGCAGTGCGCCAGCCAATGCCACTGCCTTGTTAGAAATGTGTAGGGGGATGGTGACAGGTCACACTAAATAAAGCTGTGTGGGTTTTTGTACTTGGAGTACTACTTGCTCTTAGCTTCCATCACTATCTGCATCAGGAAACACATGAACTCGCTTCTTTTGTACCCATTCAAACTGGTCATAAATTTTTATGGCCAAGTTTACTGAACTTTCTCATACAAACACTGCGAACAGAATAACAAAGCACACCCGTTCATGTTTCAAAGGTGACTCACACCAGCTAGCAATTTATCATGGGATCTTTCGCAGGCCTATTTTTGGTCTGCTTGCAATGCACACAACCTTCCTGAAGACTCCCAGGTGTTTTGGCTCAGAGCAATGCGATACGGTGGGGATTGCCCTGAAATGGGTGAACGTGCTCATTAAAAGTGATTTCTCTTATGAAACAGAGAAAAGTGGCCATTGGAATGTCTCCTTGTCATGACCCTTCTCCTCTCTGCAGAGGTAGGATGGCGCAGAGTAATGATAACTTGTTCTTAGAAAGAACGAACGCAGGCTGGAGGGAGAGGAAGGCTTTTTGGTTTGTGCTCTGCTCAAGGTGTGTATCTACTTGGTTTGTGCTCTGCTCAAGGTGTGTATCTACGTATTTGACTTGCATAACTGGAATTGCCTGATGATACTAAAAAATTTGCATTTGTGAGTACACAAGAGGAATGGCCATTGGCTAATCAAATCAATAAAATGCAGCATCTCTGTGGGAGGATTAAAATGTAATTAAAATGGGATTTCTCTTTTAAAACTATTCCTTTTAAATATGCATCTTCGGATGGTAAAACTCAGCATAAATTGGGATGGGATATGAAACACTCCTTGGGATGCCAGATTAAGAGGTGGAACTAAATGAAAATAATTCTATTTTCTATCAGGCATTTTTTTTTCACTCTTACACTGTGTTACCAGATTTGATTAACTTTTCCTAGCAAAATTAAATAAAGTGGACGTCCTGTCATGTGTCACAGATTTCAGTACCAGGTGAGGAAATTAATGCACTGTATATGTTATTTAACTTTTTAAATATAGATTGTACTGGAAAATAAATGAAAACAGATCCTTTCATGGCTACAAAGATATATCAGATGTTCTAACTGCTTGCTTTTATGTCACTAGGCTCTACACTTGAAACACGAGGCTTTGTCTGTCTGGTGGTTGCACTACTCAGTTTGAAACTCAGAGACAGCTGCATATGATGAGGTTTTAAAAATGTTTTTAACAATATATCTTCTACTCCTGTTTTAAATGGGAATGACTGTTTCTACATATTTTATTGCTTTGAAATATTTTAGTTTGTAGAAATTATCAAGAAAGTTGCTTACAAAAAGCCCTAAAGCTTGATAATTACTGTTAACTTTCCCTGCTTGCCCCTTTCTTCACAGCGTATTTTGGAAGAAAAGACGCATTCTGCAACAAAATGGAAAAGCTGAAACTTTCCCTCTGGAAGCCTTTTGAAAGGGAGGTTATAAATGTTTTATATTGCATCTCAGGGTATTATGCTGTTTCCCCAGGAGGCCAAGTCTTCAATACGCAACTCTCAAAGTGCTGTAGGTTAGTTACCTGCTTCCTCATCTACTGTCTGCATGATCATAACGTCCCTTGCACTAACCACGCGGTAACGAGTGGCAAGAAGAGTAATGTCTTTGGCTGTACGAACACCTCTCTTAGAGACTATTATATTTGCAAATGAAGTGATCTTTCTGTCACCAGTGGTTTTTTTACATCTTGTCGCTGCTGATCAGCATGAAGAGTCTTTACAGAGAACTCCTATTTCCATCCTAAGGGTCTTTTTCTATAGTTATTGTATTTTAAAAAGAAACTATTTTATAAACTAGTGAACCTCTTCTTCTCCCTGAAGGTCTGCCTTTCACCCTCTGTCTTTACAGACAAAAAAAATCCTAGTAGTTTTACACCAAAATGGCCAAGCACATTACGCATTGGTCAGGTATTAGAAGAAAATGATTTTAAAAATTTTTCTTCACTTTTTTTTCTTTTTAACGTTCTACCTCTCGCTACACTGGGACTGACACCACAGCCCTTTCTTGAGCAAAAAGAGAACTCCGAGTGAGCATAGAGAGCTCTGAGTTTATGAGCGATGCCCGCCACACAGGTGGAGGCACACATGGCAGAGGACTCATCTCCTGTGTCAGCCTAATAGTTGCCTCTGGAAAACCCAGGGCTGCCCTTGCCTGGCTCCACGTGATCCCAACAGGCAGCTCTCCACCTCATGTGAGACCTAACTGTGCAGCACAGCCTTCAGATCCCAACCCCTCTCACTTTTTCTGCATTAGGTTCTGTGCTGATATTTTTATTATCAAAAAACCCAATTACATTGTAGAAGGCTGGCACAGATTTTGGCCGTGGTATTTGCAACCCACGGCAGTCAACAAGGAACTGAATGGCTTTAAATACATCCTGGATACAGCTGTGATCATGGTAGGGAGAACTTTCACTGTTCTGAAAGTGAGAGGTAAAAAGTAATTTGATATTACTGTTCAAATTTTAATAGTCTTTGTTAAGCTTCAGAGTTAACATCTACAGCTGCTAATGAGGACAGTTCCCATCTCTTAGAATTACTGCTTGGAAACTCCTCTGTCTGCATTTGAAGGTGACCTCTGTAACTGTAGAGGTGAGGTATTAATGAAAGCTAATTCATTAACTAATTCATGGAAGCTAATTATGCAGGAGCTTAAAAGGACTTGTGGAACTACATATTGTGGTTGTATTACCGCATTAAACATTGAGCTCTGACTTGTGTAAACAGGTTTAAGTTGCCAGACTATACGCAGCTTTTGTTGATGAAAAGAGATGGAGAAATTTATTGCATTTCACAATATCATTTCTTTGATGATAAGGTTTGGTTTAATGAACAAATCTTGTACAAAAAAATACATATAGATGAGTAATAACAGTTTCATGTTCATATAAATAAAAATGCAGCTTTTACAGTTTCATTTAATAAGTACTTTGCAAATGCCACCAGTGAAAAACTCAATGAGGGTACACTCTAATGAAACACGAACTGTATTTTACAGCATGAAGTGCTGTTTCACGTAGTTTTGAAAAAACACTTTTGCATTGGATGAAACAAGCAACTTGGAACTGGTGCGATCATTTTCCTGAAGAGGGACAATTTGAGGTGTTACTAAATAATTACAGTAAAAACTGTGCTGATTACCTAGGTGGTCATTGGCTTCTTAACAGCATCTGTGCCACTACTCATAAAATCAAATTTTTCCATAGGGTGGTATACCCAGAAGAAAATGAACTGACAGCTCCTGTCCATCACCTATTTAACCACTTAAGAAAGGTTTTTGTGCATTATTTTGGAACTGAAATTGCTATTTGTACTAGACTTCTGCCCTGGGAATGCCCCGAAAGGCTGCTCTGACAGTGCAGAGCAATAAAGTATACATATGGGCTACAGGAACACTGGGAGAGTCCTCAGTGAAGACTTCCCATTACCAAAATCCACATACTGCTGAGCATATGATCTGGCAGCTCACTGGAGCTATTAGACTGACCCAAATGCTTCCCTCTCTGCACAAGGAAGAAGAGAAATTCTTACCTGAGGACACTCTGCAGAAGGGACAAGCCATGTCTTCCCAAGCCACAGAGTTCACATGGAGCCAGTCTGTGATTAAGCACACCATCACCATCCAGCCACTACCTCGCTTCATGGTTGCAACTGGCAGATCTGCATGTGGACCAGGTGAAGTCATTTGGCATCAGGCATTTAGGAAGTTGATGTCCTCATGACCTTAAAAAAAAACCTGTGAACATTCTCTGACTGTTCTTCTCTTTGCCTGTGCTCTACACGATCCCATGGCACAGCCCTCCCACTTAAGAGTTCAGCCCCTTCCTCCAAAAGACAGAAAAAAACATGTGTCTATAGGATTGAACTTGGGGCAAGACTCGAGTCACAGGGATGAACTTTGAGAACAACTTTGCAAGCAGAGGGTCGCAGTCGCTTGAATTTTGGTTAGCCTACTTCCTGAGATGACAGGCAAAACCATCCCCAAACTGCTTTAGTTATCCTCTAAGTCACAATGTCCTGGAATTATTTCAGTCTTTCCTAAAAGTGTGCCTCTGTGTGTGTGTATAATTATATATATCTGACATATAAATTTGAAACACATATATGGAAAGCAAATTTGCGTCATAATTTGACAAGCAAATCGTATTCACCTTGGTGATGGAATTTTTAAGGATGTTTAGCTGTAGTGCAAGATGAGCCTTAGGACTTACTGGGGCCTTTGGGTGATATGAAAGTCTAAAAATCTGACATAAATCACACCACTAGAGGAGTATACTAATCTCATTTTACTAAGAAACTACAAACAATTGGGTTTAGCAGCTCATTGTATTAAACATCTTTTCTAGTGATGAGTCAGAAGAATTATGAGAGAAATTACATTACTTTCTGTTCTGTGAGAGCAGATCGTAAGTGAATCACCTGCTCTCTGCAAGCCTTCCTCCACCCTCACGAATTAAAAAGTATCATTGACGCAACACGATCATAACTGGAATGTGCTTGAGCTATTTCAAGATAATCGAGCCGAAGTGTCCAAAGAAAGCACGTCTAGCTGTTTTCCTTTGGAGCGGATTCAAAATTTACAAGACACAATACAAAAGGCTTGGGAAAACCATCCTCTACCTCCTGCTGCTGTTTGTTAAACCTCTTTTACTTGTAAAAACAACCCATTACTTTGTGCTTCTGTTGCTCTGAAGTTCAGGACAAGCCTATTTTGCTGGCCAGGAATATGAATAGTTTGCTCAGAGAAATCACCTGCTTTAAGTATTGGATATACCTTTCTGAGCTCTCACCTACCTTCAGAAGCTCTCACCTACCTTCAGAACCCACTGAAGCCTGTTACAGTTCCATACACAGAACCAGACCTTGGGAAGTTCAGCTCTGTTGAGGAGGGTAACGTAAGGTGGCCAGCCGGGGAAAAAAAGGAGGAATGGAGCAGCTGCACACCTGCCTCGCTCAAACGCCTGCCTACAAGTGCTGCTGTGTACTCAAAGGAGCTCAGCTCCTGTAAAGGATAAATATTTGTTACAGCTAACAGACATCTTTGCATAAAATTAGCACATTTGGAAGCACGTGAAAGAAAACAAGTGAAAGAGCAGCAGTGCATGTTTATGTTACTTTGATACAGATACTTCAAAGCAAACTAGCCACAGCCCTTAAGACTTACTGGGCCAGAGCATCCCTCAGAGGTTTCTGCAAAGTCTCCTGCACAGATCTTTTTATCAATTTATTTATTAAAAGAAAGCTCATGATCCCCTTCACTGCTGTCCTCCTCCACGGGGGGTTCACTGTGAGCACAGATGCTGTGATGACTGAGGGACCGGGCACACCTGGCTGTCCCCAGGAAAGATGGCACGGCTGGGCTGGACTTTGACAAGAAGCCTTGGGCAGGGGCTGATGATGTTCAAAGGCACATGGATTCCAGCAGAAAGCCTACTTCTGCTACAACCTAAAGTACGATCTGGGATGTTTTCATCTTCTTTCACCACAGTCTTTTCACAACCTCATTCTTGGTCACTAAACAGGATTTTTTAAAAAATTATTTTTGTACCAGAGTTCTGTCCTGCATTAGTATTTTATTTATATTTTCTTGAAGAATTGTTACGGAAAAAAAGATGGTATCTTTTCGCTGTTGCTGTTGTTGTTGCTCTTGAAAGAGGCAGTCTCTCTGGCAGAGTAAATTCTCTGCAAAGAGTTCCGTATTGCCACAGCTAGGCTTCTCGTACACAAAGAAATGCATTTAAAGCCAACTCGAGTATGTCTGCATAAAACTGGAGGCTTTCCCCCAGTTTAGCATGCAGTATTTAGCTGTTTGAAGAAGAATTCTTAGGCCTGTCTCAACTTATTTCATTTAAAAATCTCTTTCCTGGCAGAGCCCTATTATAACATTGAGTACTTTGCGCCTAGAAGGTGCTATTTACTCCATGCTAAGTATTGAAGGAGGAGGCTCAGGCATTTGGGGGATTTGTTACACTATTCCAAAAGCACTGGTGCTGTTAAGGCAGTAAGTGTTACTGGGGAGCTAGAAAGAAAGTGGAGCATTCCCTCTGCACAGCACTACCATTATTTATTTTGTAGCAGCATTTGGATGTTCCTGACAGAGAATTAGCAACCCAACGTGCAAGGCAATGTGGAAATACAGAACAAAGCTACTCCCTGCTCCAAAAAGTTCACAATAGAAGATGGCGGCATGCTTCTAAAAACGCTGTTCCTAATGTGTATAGAACATCTACCTATTCCTACTTCACAATACTTTATTGTTCAGTCATAAAGTTATCATCTGACCCCTCCACAAACTCCTCATTTTTGCAGGATTCACAAGTTCTAGTTTGTAGTATCCACTAGTAAAAACAAAGTTGCAAATGAAATCAGGGTAAGTAGGGTGCCTTTTCCCTCCCTTTTTCAAAGGCAGTCCTGTGTGTTACTACTTTGTGCTACCAGGAAACTGGCAACTGATGGGCTGAAGAGAGCTCCCGTGAGTGCCTCGTAAAAATTACACCACAGAATATTTCCCCTGTCAGTGCTAGAGCTCTGCCTCCCTGAGCAAATCTAAATTGTCTCTGCCAAGAATGATTTATCCCCAGGGCTCAGGGTACCTCTGAAGCCCCTGTTCTCCTTGTTGGAGTGCCCCAGGTCACACCACAAGTCAGGCATTTTTGTGATTTTGGAATAGGGTGGAACTCTGGTTTATGTTACTTTGTCTGTACAACAGCCACAAAGCCAGGATAACTGGCCACAAATGGACCACTGGCACTCTAGAGAGACCCTCCAACATCCAAAATTGTTCCTCTGCCAGCCCACAGACAGTGCCATGGCCCCAGGTGAAGGAAGGCCAAAGAGCCATTACACAATGTCCGGCACAGCCTCCTTCACCCCACTGGCTCTTGAGAGTTGCGAGGCGCTGGCGTAATGCAGAGGCCTCTCTCCTTTACAACCCAGCAAATGGGCAACCCAGGACAAAAGCAACACCGGGTCTTAAGTCACCTTCCACAGAGGTGCCCTCGCTTCCCAACTGCGTTTGAAGATGGAGAACCTCTCACGTTACAGAAGCAGGATGCGACACCCTCTCACAAAGCATAAACACCTACTCTCCCATTGCCAAATTGTATTGTCTCTTGGTAATTATCCTGTGGTTGTTTTGACAAGAAAATTCAAGAATATCCCAGTCCCTTGCTCTTTTTCTCTGAAGGCATACCGTCAGAGACAGAGCTACACAGATTTAAGGAGGAAAAAAAGTGTCAAAATATTGGCAGCATCCTCGTGCTGCAGAAGCAATAAAAACAAAGTGGAGGCAAGGGAGTATTTTGTGCTAAACTATTCACCCAGGATAGGCTTCTGTCTGACTGTTTTACAAGTTATGAATTCTAAAGCTACTCACAAGACTTAATAGATGCTAAAAATTGCCATGCTAACCTGCGCTATCATTCCTGTTATCAAGTGTTTATTGCAAAACTTTACTGCAATAATTAGTTCTAAAACATTAGACTCTGTTTCTTAGACTCTACCTAAAAAAAAAACAGTGACCAGAATATAAATAGCTTTTAATTAGCATTATTTGTAAAAGCCTGAACATGAGATAAAACTGAAATATTAGTTTCCAGCAAGAACTGCATATCCAGCCTCACCTGCATATAGGGAGCATGTGTTTTCACACGTATATAAAAACAATAAGAATTTTTAAATTGTAAAATGCATTATATAAATGTCTGTGTGTATACATACATGTACATATATAAATTGAAAATGTATAAAATGAATTTATTTGTGTTGTTATGAGGTGAAGATATGAAGAACAAAAGAGTATGGGGATGTTTCCCCTTTTCTTTTAGAGGTAGCGAGAGCAATTCACAAGATGACTAAGTTGCCTGCACATCTCCAGTTTACCTTGTATTCTTCATGCACTTAAACTGCAAAACTCAGACCAGCACATGCTAAATTTTGGCTGATGCAGGAAAGACATTAAAACCAACCCTGAGGTGCAAATATTGTGTGTCCAGGAAGGTAAGAGGTTGAAATTCATGTCCTTTCAGCTGGAGGGTGGGACACTGCTCAGTCAGGGTAATGCAGGCTACGGCAGTACCATCTGCCTCGATAAACTGAAATTACAGTCAGGAATAAACCCTCTGTGTGCAATTCAACTGTACCTGCAATGAAATAAGGGGGAGATGTAGCTCACTGGCAGTTTCAGGTTAGAGAATTCTTGTCTTCTGCACCCTCAGATAAGGATTTGGCAGGTCGGGAGAGGAGAGGAGAGGAGAGGAGAGGAGAGGNGGAGGGGGAGGGGGAGACCACCCCACAGGCTGTTAGGGCACCCATGTTTGAGAGCTTTGCATACAGTCTGGCCTCTTGCAAAAATCAATATGGTAGCAAACTCACAGATCGGACCCCATTCAGAAGCGCAAACCTCATTTTGCTTTTGAAACACTTTGACCTGAGAGCTGACTATATCGTAACATCGAGGTTTCTGCTTGGAGTGTTGCTCGTGTTACCAGGAGCAGTGGGGATGTCTGCAATGGTGTAAGCTTAAGCAGGATGCTTATGGAGGGAGTTTATTTACTGTGACGTAGTTTAAAAACTTATTTAATTGGTAGGATCTTTACTCCTTATTTTTTCACTGTTTCTAAAGAATAATTTTCCTATGGATTTCATCATGCTCCCAAATTTATGCACAGTTTATGTTCTACTTCCTGATGCAAAAGAAAAATTTAAGACTATTATATTCCTCTGGAAAGATGAACATTTAGGACTAAATTAAAGAGGAGAAGAATGTACCTAACATTTTCTCCTGAAGCAGACAAAAGGCTTTTTGCACAGGAGACAAAACTCTCTCCACGCAGCAGGCTTTCCAAAGGAATTTATTCGTCCAGGAGTTAGAGAATCTCACAAAGCTAACTAACCTTCTGCTTTAAGTACAAGGTGCTTTACCTTGCTTATGACTCTCAGAAACGTAAGGCAAGACGGTGCATACGCTGTCTCTCAGCCAGTGCACACACTTCCCTTGGGAGGAAAGGAGAGAACAACAAATGCTTCATGCATTACTGGAAGGCACAGAGTGCAGCATAAAAATTATGGGAAGAAAATGTACAGCACATTCTGGCATTGATATTTTCTGGTGACCTAGATTAAACATCAATGCGTGAATTAGCTGTGGCTCCAAAACCTTGAATAAACCTAAATAACCTGAAAACTTCTGAAAGAAACCATACCTTCCTCTACTTCAGCATCCTAACGTTGCCACATCATTCTTCTTTGAGGGCAAAAAAGACTGTCATTACAGGAGATTTTGGGGTCTACCACCTCTCTCTCTCAAACAGTTTGTCCTGTCAAAGATCTTCCCTTTTCTACTTCTCCCCTTCACATGGCAGAGTAATGGAAAATTAGATTGGGAGGGTCCTCAGTAGCATTTCTATACTGTTCATTGGTCTCTTTGCACTGAACATTGCCTCTGTAAATTTCTGTGTTTACAGTGTCTAATGTATAATAACAGCATTGAAAGTATAATAATGAAGATATATGTGAAGCCAATATATTTCTATGATCAAAGTTTCTTGAATTCTCATCAATAATGAGATCAGTTATCAAAATAACTGTTATTATTTTGAGAGATAAGATTTTTGCCTATTAATTTGATTTATATTAACCAGTTGTTGTTTACTCCAATTTTCCTTCTAAACCACAGAGGAGACACACAGTTTTCTGTGAACTATTACACAACTCGTATACGAACAAACCTAGAATTGCTGTGGTGGACGTGTTGCTTCACACCTATATCCAAAACCTTTTGGATATCCTATATTCTGTATCAACTGCTAAATGATAAGGACAGTTTGTATAGCTCTCTGCAGTGACTAATACTCACTTTTGAGTCTTCTCCTGCCAGTTAAAATGACAATTCTAGCTGGTGAAAGCACCAGTACCATCTACTCTAAGCTGGTGCACCACAGCATCATCTGTGTGTGTTTGAAATAGGTCACATCAATTCACGTTACTCAGTGTCACTTATGAAATCCTATCTGCTATCTCTGTGATTTTGATCAGAAAAATTGCTAAAACTACAAACTCTAGAGAGCTTTATTAAGAACAACAGTAACCCCTACTGGATTGTGACGGTCTCCCTGGAAACCTAAAACACCTTGTACTGCTTCGTGGAAAACGCATAGCCCGCATAACTACGATGAAGAACAAGTCATTCCTCTGCTTGCGATAAATTTCAGTGTCATCATTTCCTGGATTAAATTGGAAATCCTGCTGAATTCACACTCAAGCTTGCTGAAAGACATCTGTTCCTTGCAAATTCAAATTCAGAGCATTTTTTTGTATTTACAGATAAGTTATGAAACCAGGCTTATGCCAGCTAGTTTGTTTCTGTGTTAAAAATTACAAGTAGTAGAACATATTTCTTTATGTGCCTGAAACTAAGGGCCTTCACATACGATTAATAATCTAAACAAATTACCACAATCTGCTGCATGCATGTCCTAAACTCAACTGAGTCCTCTTCAAGCATATTGGGATGTGTGCAGAGCTGCAGGGAGGAGAAATTGGAGCAGAGGTACCATAAGCTATTGTAATAGAAATCTCCTGGTCTCGTTAAACAGCACATATATCAGTATCACAAATTCAGCATTCCAGTTCTCTCTGCATTTGTAGTGTTTCTGCCAAATGAAGAATATGTTAGCAGAGGTATTTTCAGTGACATTTTACTATCCTGTCAGAAAAGTTCGAGCACTGTTTCTGCAAGCTTTTTTCTAGACAATTGTCTCAAAGATCTCCTTTTTCATTACTGGAAATCGGAATCAGAGAGTTCCTCTGGGCTACCACAGAAGCTTTCTGGTACGCTGGAAAACTAAACAGAAAGGGACAAACAGGAAAAGAGAAAACCTGAATGAAAGTCTAATAAGAGAAATAACCTTATTACTTAGTCTGCTTAGTGACAAACATTCAAGATTTGATTTTATGCATGGTTTGTTTCATAGGAATTTTACCTTTGCTTACCAATGTGAAGTAATCAAGCTTGGTCACAATACAAAGGTGATGAAAAAAAGGCATCTGGATTACGGATCATTAAATAAGTGAGCTGGAGAAGAGGAAGGATATTCTGCATGGACGGTGTTACAGAGATCTCAATGAATCTGAGAAACAACAGAGAGAGCAAGGACTGGGGAATTTCAAAAGCTCTTACAAGTATTTGTATTGTCTCTCAAGTATATACCGGACACATGCCTTTTCACACTGAAAAATGTTTTTTTCCACATTTAGTTCAATTCACCTTAAAACAGTGTAATTTTCCAAAAGGTGTTCAACAACTTTTGAAAACGAAGCCCCTTTAAAGCTACTTTGAAAGCAGAACCCCAAATTGTGGCCACTTTGGAAAATCTTGGCGGCTCAGCACCAATTTGTGTTAACTTGCCGCTAACGGCCACACTAGGTGTGCAGCAACATGAAGCATGTCTTAAGTGCTTCTCAGAGGCATACCTACTCCATTTAGGCACTTAGGTCCCCTTTCCAATGTGTGGGAGAAAATAGGCCCTTAAGCTAGCCAACAGAATGTACTGGAGAGACTGGTGTGCCTCAGACTCCTCTTCAATTTCCTAATTTTACATTATATATATGTGCGTGTGTGTGTGTAAAATGCATATATGTATATACAACATAAAAGTTCTTGTTTTCTGATGTTTAAGAGCTCTCTCTTAGTCCTCTCCAGGCTAACAAAAGCACCCATTCCTGAAAATAGGGAAACATAAAAGAACTGGGGTAAAGCCATTGACTTAAATGGATTCAAATCTGTATGTATCTGCAGGATTTGGTTACTGTTTTGTTCATAAGCTGTTAAAGAGAACGAATGAAGACACCTACCTGAAGAAGAAAACTGTCAATGTAGTAACTACTTCTTTTTCCTTCTTCAAAACAAGCTTAAATTGCTCAAATGCCCCAAAGTCATGTCAGTTCGTGACTGCTTACAGCGTTCTTGCAATAAATGGTATTCTTTATTTTAATATTTCACTACCGTTACTTGATGCTTCTACATTTCCTGCATGAAGTATACACCGCATTCTGTTAAAACGTCTATGTGACATTTGATAATGTCAATTTGACAAATGAGTTCTTTATTGCATAAATGCCCAGGATTTCATGTAAAGCTACCCTGGGCTATGCCATAGGTAAAATTTCTACTAGAACAAATGGAATATGAAGTAGACTGTGGACAGATACTAAAACAGATCAGTCCTAAACTAAAATCTAGGACAGATCAATCTGTCACGTGTAAAGCGAAACATTCTTCCACGTTAGGTGTCCTAAGAATGTTAAAAAAGCAATAATAGCAAACAACTTAGACACAAGACTAACCAAGTTATCAGCTATGCTCCTGGGACTGCCCCAAAAAATCCTTCCATCCTGTTAAAATTTCAGACGTCTGCACTAGCTATCTATGAGAAGATGAAAAGTCATCCTTCCCTTTGAATTTCCTATCTAAATATTTCCATTTAAAAAGTTGTAAGAATAAAAGAGTTTGCCATCAGAATGTTTTTTTCTCTGGAGTTCACCCTTCATTCTCTTTCAGCAGTACTTCTCTTTAACAGTTCCTTCACAGTAAGAAAATTCACACCACCAGTAATAACGGTGCCTCTGTATTTCACTATGTAAATATGTATGTGAAGACTTCAAAACACACAGTTTGATCTAGTAATTAAAAGCCTGAAAATCCATTACTGTTAAATTTAGAATTGGCAACTAACTTGAAAATCAATACCGCATATATTAAAAACCAAAACGCTATCAAATTACATCCAAAATAACAAGAATGATTAAAACACAGTCCCTTATATTCACTGACCAAATTTCTTTCTAAAGAAGTTAATCAGGCTATCTAGATGGAAGCTGCTTTTTCACTATTCTATCACGCAAATTCACAGCACAATCATCACCAATTTGTGCTATAAAGAATACCAACTACACCTTTAGCAAAGACCTCAATATCTGGAAGGATTTACAGTAATTAAATCAAAAGGGTGAACACATCACATTTATAAGCAATCTCATAAATATTTTATTGTGTTTTTCTCCAAGAATAATTTTTAATTAAGAAATAAACCTTCAGTCTGAAAAAGTTACAGCAGTTTCTTGCACATCTAAAATTTCTAGAATAGTGAAACATTCTAGAACACGAGATTTCTAGCATTTTCATCATTGTATGTACTCAATCAACATTGCTAATTTATTCAGATGCTTTCATGCATAACTACTAGAAAACACAAATCTGTTATTCTGTTAGTCTATCATCAGAAAGGAAAAGCTATCCAGTGAATACTTTGAAAAATATAAATAATTGCAAGTATTAAATTACTAACTGCAACATGAATACACTGTCTAAAGTACCATTTTAATTTTCTTAATAGTTCCCTTTTCCTATTTAGGCTAACATTGGGAATGCAAGGCCCAATTTCAAACTTTGCCTATGCGACAGATGACTTCTGGCATAGCAAGGTTTTCCAAGGATGTGACAACACATAAATTCTAACACCGCTGAGAAAGCAAAAGCCCTTTTTAAGGACATACTCACACTGCAAACCTGTATTCTTACTTCTAAAAGCTTGGTGTTTTTTTTTTTTCAAGGTGGGAGAGGAGTGCTGTTAGGTTTATTGTATTGGTACAAAGCACCACTTCTCTGCTACTGCTGTATTGACTCAGGAAGATAGTGGAGTACGCTTACTTCTGTATCAGCAAAGGATCCTCTGCTCCCACATGGTTTATGTCTCTTTTTTTTAAGCATGTGTGAAATATCTAATAAATGTTACACTCCCCAAACAGACTTTCTCTCTTCCTTGGTGGGCTTTCATTGTTTGATTTCAAGCCAAGGTCTTTGCAACTAGTAAGCAGCACATTTGCAAAAAAGCAGCATTAAGTTATGGGCCTGATCTGGCCATTAATAAATCAGCAAACGCTGAATTAAATTAAATCTTCTATTACATCCCACAAAAATCTCACAGTGGAAACACCTGCATTACAAATATTATAGGATGTGACTCCACTTGTTAGCAAAATGTTTCTATTTATAGCAACAAGAAGAAATTAGAGCTGTATCCATAAAACACGACCAGAACATAACAGACTCAATCAGCAATTGTTCCTATTGCTAGCGTTGTGATTTCCAGTGCTGACCCATTACAAAGGGATATCTCCATTTCCTTTATAAGCTTCTCCCTTCAACCTTCTCTCATAGAATATGTCACTTTGAAGCTTGAAACCGAAATGTTTTTCTTACCAAATGCTATTTTCCTTCATCATATGCTGAGAATGAATGGTTCTTCTTGAACATTCAGCTGCTAAAGAGAAAGAAAAAGTGCATATCAAATTTTCATTCTGTCCACTTTGACAAAGGCTCTTTTTCACATTAAGGCTTAAAGGGAAATGAAGACGCTAAATCTCAAAATATAGGTGCAGTCAGACTGATTTCTCTACCTGTGCAGATTCATGATACTCCTTTTAATGGATTTCTTGAGAAAACGACGCAAAAAAGAAATTATGCAGATGCATGAAGAGCAGAGTATACCACAGGGAAAATGCTGCTAGAATAATGAGAGTTGGGATCCTATCGCAGTCATATTTTGAATATTTTGCCATGCATGTCTTCAGCGACATCAGTCAACAACTGAATACAGGTCTGAACAGACTGCTTCGCTAGCTGGCATGTCACTGGGGATTATCACCAGTGCTTAAAAGGTAAATTACCCTGAATGAAAAGATTTAAAGCAGTTGTGCAAAACTTAAATCACTTTTTGCATGTCAAAATTATTGGTAATATTATGGCTTGCTGAGAATAAAAAAGTCAGATGATCTAATACAAAGCTACCTTGGATAAAGAAAGATTTGGGGAATTTTCTGTTTCTTACCTGGCAACAGTGCTTATCCAAAGTACTTTAGGAAAATATATTAGAACTATGTCAATCCCTTGTGCTATTCTCCTAAGAAAATTTTAAGCTTATTACAACTAAAACTAGTTTTAAGAAAGCAGTTGAACCTTGGACAAACCATCCTTTCTGCTTCTTAGTTGCGCAGCCTTCCCTGAAGATTTGCCCACTACTTAGTCTAGATGCTTTCTATGAAACATCAGTGACAACCGTGTCATGCCGAACTTTGGGGGTTTATGTATACAAAACACATTTTAGAGGCATTTAGTACTGCACGTGTTTTATTGAAGAATGAATGAATAAAACAGCCTTGCTAATTAAGCTGCTCTGGAAATGGTAATCAATTGAAATTTCAGGTGTCAAAGCAGAGTAAGATTATAAAATGTGCTTCAGAAGAACCCTTAAACTAACGTTATTTTAAATGTATACTTTTTAAGCAAGTTCTGAAGCACTTTGGGAGCTACTTTTTAAATGTCTTCTGTAACTATTTTGTAATAGGAAAGGAAAACAAATTTCAAGCACTGTTTAAGGAAGGGGATTTAAGATCAAATAATGCATTGTACAAAACACCAAAGCATTCACTGTTGGTCAAACACCGTAGGAGAACGTTATCCAACACAATACTGACACATGCTAACTGTTACATCCTAATAAATACACATGTAAGCAAAAGGCAAAAATTATCTTAAAGTAGCTGTCACCAGGTCTCTAATAAAATTCTATTACAATGACTTTCTATGATACAAAAATAATAATAATAATCTTTAGAATAATTGGTGTAATACAACAGTTACACTTGCTCACTACACAAATACTCAGTCCATTGGTGAGAGACTGCGATTAAAGTCGTTGCCTACCCTTACACAGCTCTATAAATGCACAGCTGTTACATTAACACATCATGGATAATTGCTTTTACTGTAGTTACTTTAAAGTATCTGTTAACAAAAAACAAGAAATTGCCCAAGAAATGGCTTGGTTTGTACATATTTTATCTATTATATTACAGGAGCATCTTAAGCAAGGATGATGCTCTACTCCTCTTGGCACTGTACAAATAAGTGTAAGTGGATAATCTCCGAAACGACCAGTACAACACAGCACATTGCATAGCTATTGTAAATTCTAACTTCTTACATAAACTACCTTATGTATACCAAGTATGAACAGTTTGCATAGTTGCGCAGCAATAGTTATTCACACTGGGTTTTTTACACTATTCTTAAAATATGAGCAGCTAACATTCAGGCCAGCGGTCTGCTTTTTAAGAATCCACACACGTAAATTCATACGCCGTTACACCAGATATTGCTCATACATTTAAATTACAGCAGGAGAAATAGGCTATCACTTAACTTACATTAACTGTAAAATACACTGCTTTATCAAAACATTAATTGTACTTAATTTTTTTTTTTTTTTACTTTTGAGGGCAAATGTACAAAACTACATTAAAAAAAAAAATCACTGCTATTAAATAAAGCCAATTTAAAGCAATAGAAAATTAGCCTGAACCCACTTGTGCTACTTGCTTTTGTCTGACGTTGCAAGGAGAGAAAAATGCATTTGAATAATACTGATGCCCAAAATAGGTTACATTTCTTCTGACACTTTAAGGACTATTTTATATTTATGAGCTCTAACCAAAGGCGTATATCTACAAGAAAACTGTCACTTTTGAAAGCGAAGGGAATTAGCCAGTAATTCATAAAATTTTTTAGATGCTCAAAGGCTTCAAGTAAGAGTGACCATGGAAAAAGTTCCACAGATATACTGATAGATACCAACCCACATCACACTTTTATAGTTAGTGTGTTTTTTCATTAAGAATCTATAAATGAATTAGAAAAAGTGCATTAATTGTTGGTGGCCATTGGAAGGTTCTTGCTAACCTTTTCATATATCATCAGAGTTGCATATTATATGATGCATTTTTGAAGTTTTTCTTTGCATGCTTTATCGATTTACAAGAAAATGCATTCCCAAGAAAGTAACATACAATACTGAAATGCACCTGTTATAAGCTTTAAGATAAATGTAAAGTTCCATCAAGCTACTCGATGTAGATCACTACAGAACTTCATGAGTACTGAGAGCTTAAAATGAAACAGTAAGCACTTAATTTAATAAGTGATACATTGATTGACAAGCCTGAAGCTACACGACTGAGCTGTATTTAATTCAGTTCAGGACATGAAAGTATGTTTTTTTACAATAAAAATTCCATTCAGGTAAAATTTTCTTTAGCTTACAAACTCCACAACTCAATTTGAATGACTTTTTTTTTTTTAAATTTGGTAGAGAAGACCTTATGTAAATTCTATCAGCTTGTACCTGCCCAGCAAGGTGGACCCTAGCATCTATCTTGACGTTTTGCAATTGTTTTGAGAGAGCAGACTGGGGGTTTTGTGCCAAGTGAAACTGCTCTCGTCCTTGATCGGTGTAATTCTCCTAGCATATTTCACAAAATTGTCAAGCATTTATGTCTCTAACCTACACATTTGTATAAAATTTTATGCAGATTACTACTGCAGGGCTATTACTTCAAAGACTATAAAGCTATCCACATTCTTAGATGTCCATACATCTCTCATCGAACAGCAAACTTCAACACAAAAGTTCTTGTAAGACTGTTTATTGAATTTAACAGTTCAGATGGAATTTAGATGCAGTTTGTATAAAAACCCCTCTCTTTTCATGTAAACTGCAATCAAAAATAACTTTACAAAATAGTAAGAGACTTACTGAGATCATAAGTTTCCTAACATGTAAAACTATAAAGTATTTGTGCATGCTCACTATTCGATTTCCTTCTTTGTAACAGAGGAGTTGTTTAAAAGGAGTTTCTTTGCTTTTTTAAATCTCAAGGTAGTCTATGAAATGGAATCGTTGTCATCACAATTCAGATATACAAGATCAAAACTGGCACAGAGGAACATAACTTTTTTTCCCTAAAAAGTTGAGGCAGCTTTTGTTGAATGGTGTCTGCATTGGTAAATTTTTTATAAACTCTGGTGGCTTTGGAGCATCAGAGAGAATCCTTTTTTTCTTTTGAGATCTTGAAAAAAAAATTTCCCACAAGTACAGACAGGTAAGGAGGAAAAGAAGTAGCAGCTTGTTTCCTACATACAGCCCAACGCCATGCGCAGCTGCCCAGTGTCTCAAAACAAAATTGAACTTGACGTCACAGGGAGGCATATCCCCCTCGTGTTACAAGCGCGTCTGAGATTTCTCCGGGGAGAGGGAAGCAAGCATGAGGGTAAAGCGCAAGTCTACTTTTCATGCATAGCTACTGTGCGCTGCCCTGCGTCCGCGGCGCTTCGTCAGACATCCGAGTTGGAGCTGAGGTTTGTTAACCTGGGGTCTGCATTGATCTCGTATCTGTAGTGGTAGCCCTCCATGTGATCCCTACAGGCATCTCTGATGTTGTGCATCCACTTTTTGATTCCTTTTCGGTTCAAGTACAAAACCAGGAGGAAAATGGCCCCGATGAGAGCCAAGACTATCCCTAGGAAGACGTATGAAGTCTGTAGCTGGGAAGGCAGGTCTACAGGCACAGAGCAGTCCAGGTCCGAGCCATTGATCTTCAGCAGGGCTTTGCCCAGCATCTTGTCGGGGTAGGCGCAGGTCAGGGCTTCTTTGCCCTCCACCTGGTCGCTCTCCTTGAGCCAGGCCACCAGGTCCTCTATGGCGCAGTCGCAGACCCAGGTGTTGCGGTCCAGGCTGATGTGCCGGAGGGCGGGCAGGCCACGGAACTGGGCCAGGGTGCCATTCCTCAGCACGCTCAGCGAGTTGTCGCTGAGGTTGAGGCTCTGCAGCTGGCCCAGCCCCTGGAAGGAGACGTTTTGCAGGCCCACCAGGGAGTTGTTGCTGAGGTCCAGCTGCCGCAGGACGGGCAGGGCAACGAACATGCCGGCAGGCAGCAACAGCAGCCCGTTGTCGGCCAGCTCCAGGCGGCTGAGGTTGCGCAGGGCCCCGGACTGCAGCACGGCGGCCAGGCTGAGGAGGACGCCATGGTCGCGCAGGGCCCCGCGGAGGGCCAGCTCCTCCAGCGGGCTGCTGCCCTCCCCGAAGGCCTGCGGGCTGAGGGAGATCAGGGGGTTGCTGCTGAGGTCCAGCTGGTGCAGGGCGGGCAGGGCCGCGAAGGCGCCGGCCTCCACGGCCTGCAGGTGGTTGCCGCTGAGGTTGAGGGCGCTGAGGTCGGGCAGGCGCTGGGTGGGGAAGGCGCCGGCCGGCAGGCGGGCCAGGCGGTTGCCGGTGATGAAGAGGTTGCGCACGTAGGACGGCAGGTCGGGCGGCACGGCTGTCAGGTTCCTGTTCACGCACTTCACCGTCTTGGCCGCCTCGGAGCACTCGCAGAGGGCCGGGCAGCCGCCGGGCTGGTGCGCCGAGCCGCAGCCCAGCAGGACGTGCAGCAGCAGCCCCAGGCAGAGCGCGCCGCGCCCCGGCATCGCGCCCGGCCCGGCCCCGCACACAACTTTCCCCTTCGTGCGCCTTCGGCTCTGGGCGGCGCGGCGAGGCGAAGCGGGGGGCGGCTCCCGCCGGGGCGCTGCCCGCTCCGGGCAGCCCCTTCTCCGGGGGCAGGCGCTTCCCCTCCGAGGCTGGCTCCGCTCCGCTTCCCGCAGCGAGACCTGCGGCAGGGGAGGAAAGGGAGAGGGCAGCGGCGGGGCGGCGCGGCTCCGCTCGCTGCGCCCACCCGCCTTCCCCCGGCCCCGCGCCTCGCCCCCCGCCCCC
>VYZW01019029.1:0-13503 GCA_013401315.1 Balaeniceps rex | reverse complement strand
AGGGTTGCGAAACCCGGGAGGTTTTGCGGGGGGGGGGGGGGGGTCCGTGCCGGCCGCTGGCGGCGCGGGAGCGACCGGCGCGGCCCCCCCTCCCCTCCCGAAGCCCGCCCTGGGCCCGGGTGCGGGGAGGAGGCCGAGGGGGGTCCGCGGACCTCGGCGTGGACGCGGGGGCGAGGCCGGCCGCTGCCCCGACCCGTCTATCCAGGGAAAGCGTTTCGGGGGAGAGGGGAAGCAACACCAACAACAAAATACACAGAACACGCTCCAAAGCTGAAGCAAAAAAAAAAAACCCAAACCCGCCGGGATCTTTAGAAGTCCTAAAATAAATAATCATAAAAAAAAAAGAAAAAGGAGCCGCAAATTGACAGCTTAAGTCTGAGATTTGAACTTTATTATGGTGAGGAATAAGCCTAAATATCTATCTGTATGTAAAATATTTACCAGTTTCAGTCTCTACGGCTGTCCCAGCGCTGCCCGGGCATGGCTGAATGATTCGGGTGGTACAAATGCTGTTCTGTAGATGAGTAGCTCGTTCAGGTTACTCCACAGAGGGGGTATTTGAGGAAGAGGTGAGTGGTGGGAGCTCTTACGGGGGCTGTATTGGGCCACTGGTCCCTATGAAGTGAATGAGGTAGTTAAATAACATGTAATTAATACAGAAGATGTACCAGTATATTCAAATAACCAGTTTCAGCAATGTGAATCTGAGCACTTTGTGTCGGTGACTCCTTTGGGCTTGCACAAGATTTCCTTCTCCCCGTACGTCAGAGTTACACTCCCGCTTTCCTGATCAGCTAGGTTCCTTTTTTTGGTAAACTCAGCACAGATCTTAACAGCTCTCAAAAGCCATAGGAGAAATGAACAGATGAATCCAGTATGAAGTCTTGAGAAACTCGGCCCCAGAATCTGGGGAGTAATGAGCGAAACCATTGATTTCTGTAGGATTGTTCTCCCCTCCCTGGCCTGACAGTGGTATCATGGTGCGGAAAAGTCTGGGGTTGGGGTGGCAGGCAGAGGCTGCCCAGCTGATAGACCAGCATGCTCTTTACATGAAGATTTTGGAGAAAAATGCGGAGTGGCTGAAGTAATAGTGATACAAGTGAGATCTTGGACTTGCAAGCAGTTCCAGAAGTTTGGGAAGTTACTGCTTTGCTGTTGAGTTAGAAAAACAGCGGCACTACACTGCAGGAGTTTTTAGTTTGTTAAAAGGTATTTGCTTTCCAGATCCACATGCCTGTCTTAGTATAATGCTTAGAAATGTAGGTAGGCAAAGATATCCTGCATTTTGTAAGAGAAAGACATGTTCTATCTATTCCTTTGACTAATCAAAGGAAAAAAAAAAAAACAAATTGGCCTATTAGACAACAGTGAAATTCAGTGAGCAGTTAAGAGGTAGTTCCCAAAAGGAGACAGCTTTTAAAAATAGGTAACTGATAATATTAACAAATCTGAGATAAATCATAGAAAAAATACTTATTGAGCATACCCATAACTGTTTTTTTATAAAATTATTAGATATGACATCATTTTTAATGGAATAATACAATTAGGAGCAATTACACTGATCTGCTCATCGTGCTGACCAAAGCTGTCCCAGTAGCTCCTGGCTCCCCGTGACTGTCTAGGTGTGTCTGTGCCTCTTGCCCTGCACAGCGGGTTAGCTCTTTGGGCAGGGAACATGGTTTTGTTCCACGTTTGTGGAGTGCTCCCCGACAGGTGCTTGCATGTGCTGCGGTAATGCAAATAATAAATAACAAATATTTTCCTATTGTTTCCTATTATGCCAGTAGTAAATCGCACCTGCTAAGCCTGCTTAAGCTTGCAAGAGGAAGAAAAACACTTGTTAACCTGCTCTCTTCTCTTCTTGTTTAAATAAAACAACTTTTCTCAGAGGCATACCCCAAAAAGGAAACAGTACTTTCTGGTGAATACACTTATACTGAGTGGATTTTCTGGACGTGTTTGTAATCTGTACTAGGAAAATGAAGGAAAAAAGCCTGATGTCTTTTCAGGTCAGTTTTGGCTATTACGATTGATTGATTTGTGAATTTGCATTGCACAGCCCCTAGAATCTCATCTCATAGTTTTTTGCATAAAGTTCATGCAAAACTTCTTGACTGAGTTAAAATATAATATTGAAAATATATCATCTTGGCTAAAGGACTCAATCTGGAAGAGAATTTACCATAAGGAAGTTGTTCCTGTGGCTGATATTCCTACAGGTTGACTGAGAAGCTCACGTTAAGGGGATGGGGCTGAGGCAATGCTTCAGTCTCTCGGTAGTTCTGCTGCTCCAGGCTGAGGCTGGGTGACATGCTGGTCATCTGGAATCATGAAGGAAAATTCTGACCATCCTCCTGCAGAAGATTAAATCTCGCTTCATGTCACAGTGATGAGAACTGCTTGCTTTTGAAAATCAGCACCCCAGTATTTCAGCTCTCCCAAAGTGAAAATGTGACACCTACCTAAGAAATGCAGAGAGTCATAAGGACAACCTGTGATAACTATACTGCTTGATATTTTTGGAATCGCTTTTAAGGCCCTCATCTTAGGTGAGGACCCTTTCAAGGCTCTCACCTTAGATTTGTAGGTGCTCATGTCACTCCACTGTCCTTAGGAAAACCTGGAAGATTATTTTAGACACTGAAACTTAAGGCTGTTAATTAAGTTAATTGACATGAATCCCATCCTAAATAATCTTCACAAAGCCCCTTGGCCAGATACTAAACAATGTTGGGTGCCTTTTATGAGATTCTGCGTGGCCTGACTCCAGCTGATGTCCAAGGAGTTGGAATAGTGTGGACTAGGACTCCATGCAATAGCTATCATCTTTTTTAAAATATTTTTTTTCTTTACTGACAGGGAAATTTATGTTTCTTCTGTGAAATGTTCCTACATTGTCTCAATATTGCATGAAGATACTCAGCATTTCATAGGAAGTGGCCTTGGAAGGGTATTTATGATGTGTGAAAGATGATACACCAAGTGAGCAGTAGCGCAGAGACCAGAATTATTCTCTTTTACCAAAAATATCTTCCCACAAAAGTGGAAGAACAAGCTGCAAGTTCCATCTGCTTCCTCACATGGAGAGATCCAGCAGGTCCTCCAAAGGACACCTTCTGTTTCCCTCAGGACTCAGCTTCATTTGAAGAAACACCATCAGAATTCTTAAAATGGTGCCATAAAAATACTTAGGCAACCAAATGCTGCCTTGAATTCTTGTTTGAATGTTTTTTTCAGCATTCACATGCTGACACCCATAAACATTCATGTTCCGGTTTTCTTTTTAGGTGCACTTAAACTTACATATATAGTTATTCATTTTTATATAAATTGAAGCAATACAGAAGACAATCTTCAAGTAATTTATTTTTTTTTAACTTAGCACTTTGTTCCAGACACAAAAACACCCTGTCCAAATGATCTGCTGGTCTGTTCTGGTTTTCACGCTCTATATGATGAATGCAGGATAAATCCTATGATTATCTATGCATCTACGTGGAAATTATGCAGCCATTAATCACTGTACAAGATAAGACCATGTTTGCATTTTCTTATATGCTTTTATTATATTCACTTTTATACTGAAATCTCAAAAGTCAGTCTAATACAAAGAATGTTGATTTTTAATACCGTGGAAACATATTAAACTTTCCCAGTACTAACAGAAAATTGTTTTAGCTAAAAGTAAACTTTTATTTTGTGTCTTTAAAAATATGCTAACTGGGTATGTGTAATAATGCACTGTTGTAAATTCTGGAGATTCCTGCATGCCTTAGGTGGAGATTGAAGGGACGATGGGAGACAAAGTGCCCCCACCTGAATATAAGCAACACTGAAAACTGGTGAAACTGTAAAGACAGACTCTTTACCTGCTCACCTTGTTTCCAAAAAGTCCACCTCTACACCCGGTAGCAGTTTATTGTTAAAACCACTTACTCAAATGAGAAGGAAATGATGGTGACTTCTTCCAGCAAAGTTGACTACCAGAATTGGGGTCAAGAATACACTTGGAAAAACGACTTGGGAAGAGGACCTGCTGTACTCCAGGTGCTGCCGTTGTGTGTGCATCCCTCTGTCCATACTCCAGCTCTGCATGCTCTGACATGTAGAGAATCTGCAACAGGAGCCAATTTGAATAACTGGTTACAAATTCATCAGAATATAACTGAGAATTTGACATGCTTAAACAGGTCAGGCTAAACTTTCAATCCTGCTTTTTTTCTTTCCTTGCTCAGGATTGATGCATGTCTTTTACTTTCAAGCTACCTTTGACAGATTGCTGTATGGATTTTAAAATGGTATTTTTTTTATTAGTTTAATTTTAACAATTTAAGGTTTAGTTCTATGACCCAGGCTAAGTTCCATGTAAATTCTACTTAGATTAGAGTAAATCACTACAGCCAGTAAAACTCTTCCTTCTGCAAAATAAGCCTTCTGATTTTAGTCCTTTTTGAAGGACCAAAAGGACCCACTCCTTATTCCTCCGATTTTCACTGCAGGGCGACTTATGTGAGCAGGCTTCAGCTGGCAAACATGTATATTGTTCATGTCCACTTGGGATGTCCTTTCAAGGAGCAGCAATCTAGAAGTCTGATGGCAACACTGGGAAGTTGGCAGAGCAGGTTACCTGTTGGATTAGCGCTGCTCTCTGCCACAGTGACCTGCCTTGCTGCACACAGTCCCTCTCAGTGGATGCTGAACTCGAAATCCTGTTTTTTGGGCCAACTTGCAATTTTGTCTTAGTTATAGTGTGTGGGGAAGGCACCTGGTTGGATCGAGGTGCTGTGTTCCAGCTGACATCTGCTACTGGTATCTAGGGGACTTTTAAAAGATGGCATAGCTTAGGGCGGTCGCCTAGCTACGGTGGGGGAAAGGAAGGGAGAGCTGAAACATGTTTTTCCTGCTGGCTCTGAAAAGCAGAAACCCAGATCTGCAGGGAATCTGGGCCAATGTGTTCCTCACACTTCAGACAACAGTCCCACTAGTTCCTCACTCTGCAGGCTGTGCTGTGCCGTGCCGAGGTTTCGCAGCCGCTTGCGGTGCCAAGGGTGTTTCCCGGTTTGCCCTGCTTCCCCTGAGAGTGAGAGTGGCTGGCTTCAGCACGCAGGGCTGCGGGAGCTCTAACCGCAGAGGACTGCAAGTCGGGAGTATTTTCCATGTAAAGCCTTTTTCATGAAAACATGTTCATCTGTTGAAACTGAAAGTCTTTTTAGGGAAGAATTGAATTAGATGAATTCCCCATTTTAAAAAAAAAAGGCTTATAAAAGGCTCAGCAGATTTGAGAACATATGGGGTTTGATTCTCCACTGTCTTACACATAGTGCCGTTGTTTACGATCTGACAAAGCAGATGTAAAATGCAACCTCGCTGCCTGGTTAGGATTTGCCTCCACTTAGTTACAAGTATGACTGAATACACAAGATTAAAATGCCTGGGGAATTGGTTCCCTGCTTCTTTTCCTCCACGATCATTGATCCTTTGTTACCTGCTTTTGACCACCGTGACACATGTAGGTTTATATAGTCCTCCTCTACTGAACTCTTCCTCTTTTGCTTTGCCTTCCCAGCCTTCTCCTGCTTTATCTCAAGTCTTTGCATCTTTGTGGGTTACCACATCCCAGGTGTTTTGAAAGGAATGCGTATTTAGAAATTGGAAGGGGGTGGGAGGAACAAGGAGGACAGTGATTTTTTTGTGGGGGTCGCACATTCTGTCAGCAAAGGAGGAAGATGATACTTTCCCTCCCTGTTATCACCGGTCACTACACCTGAAATACTGCATTCCGTTCTGGCATCCTACAACTAGAAAAAATGACAAGAAAGAAAGAATAGAGAAAGAAAAGAGCAGTAAAAGTGATTCAGGACTAGATATATGCTGACTTATGTGGAAAGACTAAATTAACTTTAAAAAGGTATGGCTTGCCTAAGCAAAAAGCCACAGAAGATACTGCTGTCTGAAAGCAGACTGTAAAACTGAGTGAAGAGGGTAGTTGGTTATAGTAATTCAAGGTGGGTAGAGACGATGGGGTAGAATGCAGAAAAGAAAAATGCATGCTTGGTATAAAAAATAAGCTTGCCTACACTATAGAACTGTCTTCTTAGTATACTGTATTAGTGGTAGTTTACTGTACCTAGTTAAAGAAAGTACTTCAGAATTCATAGTAGGTTCCCTGTGCTGTAATCAGTTGAATAAACTAGTGAAGACACGACTTTAATATATACTTATATTTCTGCCATGCTTGAAAAGAGTCTCAAAGACCGCAGTGGCAGGTGGGTGTATGTAAATCTGTATGTACGAAAGGCAAATCTTTGACTTTTCCTGACTGCTTCTTACAGCTTTGGGAATCTCTTTCCCTTAGTTCATGGTTGTCAACACTTAAGAGTTTTGTGCAATTTCTCACTCTTTCTTCAATACAAGAACCTCTCACTCAGGTCCAATCTTTGTATTCCTTGGAAGTCCACTATCTATAAGTCCACTATGGTGAGAGATGGAAAAGCAAAGGGAGTTTTTGTGTGTTGAGTGTTTTGAAAGGAATGCATGTCCTTAATTTTTCCTTTCTCTGTTGCTGTGACGTTGTGGGCAAAAATCACAAGGTCCTCTGCAATTATATGTGGAAGAAGAGTCTGTTCTGGCACTCTCTTTCTAATAAAATTAATGTCAGGATCAAAATACCTCAGCTTTCTCTGTCCAAGTTTGCATGCTTAAAAATATGCTAGTTTTAAGGATTTAATGCAATAATGGAGCATGATGTGTGTCATCACCAGCTAGCCATTGAAAGGTAACACTACTGGACTTACTGAACTATTTTATTATCCTTTATGGGTATTACGTGCATTTTACATTATAAAGTCTGTAATAATTATCAGTTTGATATCATAAATGGTTTGAGGTCTGCCTCATTAGATTCCTGAATATAAACTGGAAAGAACTTCAGTGCCAGAAAAAGAGCCGAAGTCTTGTTACGGCATTGGAGCAAAAGTCTGCCTAGTCCAGCATTTTGTCTCTTATGGTGGCCAACACAGGTTGCTGAAGAAAGACATTAAATTCCATACAAACATGAACTCTCCAATATTTTTTCCCAGCCTCCAGTGATTTGTGGCTGAGGGACTTCCCAAGCAAGAGCTAGAAAAAATTCAGTATCATGAACATGAGCACTGTTAGCTGAATTTTTTCACTTGAAAGATTTTCCCATCAAAAGATTCTCCCTTTGTTGAAATAGTCTTCTCTTTTAACCTGAAATTGCAAAATAAAATTATGCATCCTAATATTTTGAATGTTTTAAAAAAAAGCAAAATAGTTAAAAGTTTACAGCATCTCTTTTCATTTTCTAGCTCTGAAAGATTTCAATTGGAGGCCAAAAGAATGGAAAAGATGGAAGTGAAGCAGTGGACCTAATTAAATCAGGTACACTCTGTTGCCAAACAGAGGGAGAGACATGAGAATGAAGAGGGCAAAATTCTAAAATATAAAATCTATCTTTCCCTACAATATAACTAACAGGTGACAATGAAAATTTATTGAACATTTTTCTGGGTGAAATTTTTTTTTGTAGTTATGAAATTCCCTGGTCATCTGAATATATTTATTAAAAATAGTTATTAAAAATATTTATTAAGGAATTCAAAACTTCCTACTCTTAAAGTTCAACAGATGCCCTAATGCTAAACACATTAATTTTAGATTTTGATATATTTGTAATGCACTTCAGCACCACAGTGTGTGCTTGATGTTCTTCAATAAACTCTTAGAAACACACTTGCATAATATAGGTCCTACAAAGTCTCGCAGATAAAGTTGTTGGCTTGTTTCTGTGTTTTATTAGGGCCTCCTTGTGCCATATTCACAGAACAAGCATGCCTTGAAGGAGGTAAAATGGCTTTCGGAAGTTCTTTCCCTTCTCTGGGTGCAGATGACCTCCACGAAATGCGGTATGGACATGGAGCACCTTGAAGGGTTGTACTAGTTTCAGGGTGAACCATGTATACCCACAATTTATTTCATGGGGATTGAGGAGAGCAGAAACTAACTGAGACTGCTCTGACTCACATTTGGGACAGAACAGTCACAGCCTATAGCACAGACTAAGGCTCTCGGTCCCCATGTCCTTTTCCCTATTATTCATACCCCAAAAAGGTAAAAGGAAGAACAAGGTAAAAGAAGTAACTGAAAAAACAGCTTCCAGTTGCTGATGACCTCAAAGGCAACATGAGCACACAGATATAGGGGTTCCCCTAAGTGGAAGAAATCTGGTTCTGCAAGTTACACACTTTTTTGAAAAACAGAATTAAAATATTCTTGTTATGCGATGTTGAAACAAAAAAAAACCCAGATGCATTACTTGAAACACAGCAGAGTGGGGAATAGGTGGCAGTGTCACAACTGCCAGCCCAACCGAGCCTCCAAAGGAGGTGATGCAAGACAACGTAACAAGGGTGTTCTTGCTGAGGCTTTCCTGCTTGAAGAGATTTATGACATGGAATTAGATCCAGGCTGGCAAAAGTTGTTTCTTTTATAACTAGGTTAAAATATTCTGAAGTTCAGGATGCTGATACCAAGTAAATAAACACGACATTTTAAAATTAATGTGGTGCCAGGGAAAATGGCCAGAAAGCAGTTGTTAAGATGGTTAAATCATCTTTAGGTCATACTGGGAAAAAAAAATCCCACTGAAATTTTCAGTGCTGGATACGTTTTATTGCTTCTAATATAAATTTGCTGATGATAGTTATTATCATAACTGGGAACTGATCACACTGGGCGTGGAGGTCTTGGGTGCATTTAAGCTGGGCTAAATGATACTAGGCTGTGAGTGCTTTCTTGAATGGAAAACAGTTTCAGTATTTAATAGTAGTTTTAGTGTGAAAAGCCTATTTTTAGTATTTGCAAAAATACAGGGGCATGGCTTGTTACATTTATATATTCCTATTCCAATGAATAGGAACTGTATAATACCTTGGCATTTTTGAGGCTGCAATTAAAACTTTTTTTTAAATTTTACCATTCTACAGTGACAGAAAAGTAGCTTGCTCGCTTTTTTGCACTTCCCGTATTTCATTTATTCCTTCCAGTCAACTTGTTCTTTCCGTCATGCTTAGATAAACTGCAAACTCATGTACCTTTACAGAACTGCTGCAAGCCAGAAAACAGAACCAGATGAGACAGAAAAAAAAAAAAGGGCAGGATGCACTCATTTGTTCTTCACTGTGTTTTCAACTGAAACTCAAAAAGTATTACAAAGATAATAATCTATTGCTTTTACATAAAGTAGAGGTAGCTTTTATACATGCCATAACAGCCGAATCTCCAGTCAGCTGGCATTTTGTCCAGCATCTAGTATCAGTGTGAAAAATGCCTTCACTTTGCCAATCTCACATTGCCAAGTCATAGTTCAGAGTCGCAAGAGAACAAAGGCAAGTTCAATAGCTGGAAAAATACAAGAGAAAAAAGACTGGCCTTGGACAAGATTTCATTTAATGCTGCTAGGAATTCTAGCGCTGGCTAGAACTGTTTCAAAAGCCTGTATTCTTCTGCTCTTGCTTCATGAAATAATATGTTAGCGTACCTCAAACCCAGTGGAGCCACCCAATGGAAAACTAACTATATAATGCACACACTGCCAGATGCTGTTCTTTGTAGCTGTGGCTAGAGCTACAAGTATCTCAGTTAATCTGCTCTGAGATAATTCGGGTATCTCTAGCCTTACACTGAAATATGCAGTAAAGATAAAGGCTCTTGAAGTTTTGTCTTCAAAGTGACTGATATTAAGAAGCCCAAGTTTCCCAGTTTCTAAGTCTTTTTGATGTTTTTGAAAATTGTACCCATATCCTAGCAAACCTACCAAAAAGCATGCCTGTTAGTTGGTATGAAATCTGTACAGAGGGTATTGTGGCACTTGGGACAATAATGCACACATTAACATTAATGGACATTCTTAGATGCTCTGTCCCCTCAAAAAGCAAGGGGCAGGGAGAGGGGACAGAGCATCTAAGAATGTCCATTAATGTCAATGTGTGCATTATTGTTGATGGAGAAAATGGTTTTGGAAAATAAATGACAGGCTGATTTTTAGCTGATCTTTAAGCATGCATACAAGATGTATGCTTTGAAAAATGCTTAAGATACAATCATACACTGATATTTCCTGAGCACATCCATCACTCTCATGGGACATGTCTTTCCAAAACTCTCCTTCATGTGTACATCTCTCTGATTTTGCAGATACTTACCATCATTCAAAAAAATCCTTCCTCCTATCTAAAGTTAATAAAGGGCTTCAGAAGCAGGGAGAGAATCAAACTTGGGTCTTCTGGAATGAATGAAGAACTGTAAGTGTCATTAACATCACTCATGATCAACAGAGCCAAAAATCTTTCTGCATTATAGCAAAGAGAAAAAATGTTGAACATATCATCATGGACCTTTCTGGACAAGTCTTGTCTGTTTCAGTGAATTTATGACAGCGATCAAATATAGCTTGCAACCCTTTGTCAGTCCCGTTGACTAACTCTGGAGTTTCACAGACTGCCTGAGAAGCATGCAGCTCCTTGGGCAATTTGACAACCATAATATGGCATCCATCCCTTGCATCCCCCGAAAGCTCTGAGTGCCTCTCAGCTTCCCACCAGGACATTCAACTCTTTTTTCTTCTTCTCCTTCATATACAGAGACCTGCATGGCCATAACTGACTCCTTAGCTTGTGTATGTGCCGTCTGTCCCATGAACATTTCTCAGATCACAGCTTGACTTGTCCTTTACGCCTACATAGAGGTGCCTTTAATTACTTTTATCTTTCAGGCTGAACAAAGGGTTTGGCATTTTCAAGGATGCTCTTAAAATCACATTCCTTTTCAGTGACAGCATGTTACAACCTTCCAGGAGGACAGGATGACTGCCAGGACTATTGGCCACAGTTTCATGAGCCAAAGATTTTAGTGACTTGGTAGGCAGTAACAGTTCCCCAAAATCAGATGGATCACTGAAGCTTGTGCTTTGCCTTAACTCTCAGCACTTCGTTCGGTGTCTCCTAGTCTCTTTGGAAAACCCAAATAAACCCCAGCTGTATGGTGCCCTCTGATGGAACGTTACTTACCTATATATTTGCCCTGGATGGTGTGTGATTATTTTTACAAAGTATTGACCAGTGTAGAAAATGAGTCTGTGTAAGCAGAGAAGGAAAACGTATGTTGAAAAACTCTGAGGAAAGGCTAGGACTGGCATTTTAACCAAGATGTGCACGAGAGAGTTGTGTAAAGTCGTGAAAGCCACAGGCAATGTGACACTGTGCAGATGTTTTTAATGGGAGCAGAAGCTCTGTAGAAATATTTTAATCTGATTACACAATTACTTATGTTGCATGCTCAGAATTAAATAGTTTTCCAATTCAGAGAGGACAAAGTAATTCCCAGGTTTTATAGTTGCCATTTACATTGGTAGAGATACAGAACACGAAAGCTAGAACAATCATTTTGTTATCTCAAATCTTTTTCAGCTTTCTCAAAAGCATATCAACTCCTCGCTATTTCTTCCTCAGTTAAGGCCTTTGTTTCCTTCAGGTTAATTGATAATAGGCTAATGAATAATCTATCAGCATGTGAATTCAGATTCTGATTCTGTGTGAAGATGAATTCCTTCATTCAGAAAAATACCCCCACTTTAGCAAATGCTAACCTTGTTGTGGTTCCAGGCATTGAATTTATTCACTGTAAGTAACTAAATTCTCAAGTCAGGGCACTTTTTAGGACTTCTAACTATTTCTTGGTTACAGAGATATTATTGTCCCCAATACTCACAGTCGGTGCCTCTACAAAGTAAATTTATACTGTCTGCAGACTCCTGATGAGTAGAATAGCACTACTTAAAAATGAAGGTTTTATGTATAATATCAAAATATCACCCTTGGGAATAGGGAAAAAATGGAATTAATATTTCTTGTTGTTTCCTAAATTTACTATTCTGTCTACAAGGTAAAAAAAGATATAAATTGGGTTACACTTATTAAATCTCATGTCTTACCTTGCCAAATGTAGTCTTAAAGAAGGTTTATTCATTGTTCAGGCAATGCCTTTAATAGTGAAACATGAATGGGGAGAATGTATCCCGTAATTACTTTCTAATGGCAGCTTCGTCTTGGAGAAAAAAACCCCCAAGTGCTGTAATTATTTAATCTAAAAATAAAGATAATTTGTAGAAAGCAATACTGAGTGTGTGAAAAGGTCAAATGTTGAGCTTCAGAATAAAAGAGAGCTAAATATGCCTAGGCACGTGTTAATTGTGTATAACAGAGGTCTTCAGTTGGATCGGGAAGAGAACTAGTTTTTCATTCAATTAATTAAAAAAATAACTTTATCTCAAAGCTTGGAGTAGATTTGAACAAATCATCTTTTCTTTGTTTAAATTATGTTTGCTAAAGGCTGAACCTTTTTTTAAGCAGAGATGTTTTTTTTGCCACAGTCTTCACCAGCAAGTGCTCAAGCCACACCGCCCAAGTCGCAGAAGGCAAAGGCAGGGACTGGGAGAATGAAGAACCGCCTACTATAGGAGAAGATCAGGTTCAAGATCATCTAGGGAACCTGAAGGTGCATAACTCCGTGGGACCTGATGAGATGCATCCGTGGGTCCTGAGGAAACTGGCGGATGAAGTTGCTAAGCTGCTATCCATCATATTTGAGAAGTCGTGGCAGTCTGGTGAAGTTCCCACTGACTGGAAAATGGGAAACATAACCCGATTTTTAAAAAGGAAAAAAAGGAAGACCTGGGGAACTACAGGTCAGTCAGTCTCACCTCTGTGCTCAACAAGATCATGGAGCAGATCCTCCTGGAAACTATGCTAAGGCACATGGAAAATAAGGAGGTGATTGGTGACAGCCAACATGGCTTCACTAAGGGCAAATCGTACCTGACAAATTTCATGGCCTTCTACGATGGGGTTACAGCGTTGGTGGATAAGGGAAGAGCAACTGGACTTGTGCAAAGAATTTGACACTGTCCCCCATGACATCCTTGTCTCTAAATTGGAGAGACATGGATTTGATGGGTGGACCACTCGGTGGATAAGGAATTGGCTGGATGGTCACACTCAAAGGGTTGTAGTCAATGGCCGGATGTCCAAGTGGAGACCAGTGATGAACGGGTGTTCCTTGGGGGCCGGTATTGGGACCGGTGCTGCTTAACATCTTTGTTGGCAACATGGACAGTGGGATTGAGTGCACCCTCAGCAAGTTTGCTGAGGACACCAAGCTGTGTGGTGCAGTCAACACGTGGAGGGAAGGGATGCCATCCACAGGGACCTTGACAGGCTTGAGAGGTGAGCCCGTGCGAACCTCATGAAGCTCAACAAGGCCAAGTGCAAGGTCCTGCACACAGGTCGGGGCAATCCCAAGCACAAATACAGGCTGGGCAGAGAACGGATTGAGAGCAGCCCTGCAGAGAAGGACTTGGGGGTGTTGGTTGATGAGAAGCTCAGTATGACCCGGCAATGTGCGCTTGCAGCCCAGAAGGCCAAC